>OY288109.1:36052022-36195840 GCA_958431115.1 Syrphus vitripennis | reverse complement strand
ATCATTATTATGGTTTTGAAGAATTTCATAGATTGATTCGTTTTTGGATACTTCGTCTATATTAGTAGGACTAGGGTTTTGAAGAATTTAATAGATTGATTCGTTTTTAAATGAGTTTTTGATCATGGGTTGCAATACAGAGCAATGTTCTAAAATATGGGTGAGATCCAATCTGGTGTTACAGGTTTTGTTCAAGAGTCGCTGTATGTTAAAAGATGTTTCAAATGTCTGGGTTTTAATCACAACAGTAAAGACTGCAAGGTTGAAAAGAAGTTGTGCTTTAAATGTGGTGGATGTCATATTGGGTCTGAATGCCAAGCAGAATGTCTGAGTTGTGTGAATTGTGTGCGAATGAATGAACTAAAGTTGAATTATAGGAAGTTAAATATGAATCACAGTGCTTTTGATAGTGAATGTGAAGTCTATCAGAGGAGACTTAAAGTCGTGCAAGGTAGATACTTGTAGCAAACAAAGTTGGATTCAGAATCGTTTTTATTTTATTATTTAAACTCCCAAAAATTGTTAGCCAATAAGAGTGAAGTGGAAATTTTAATACAAAATTATCATCCTGATTTTGTAATGCTATCAGAAACTTGCATCACAAATAGAATAGATGAATCGGAAGTGGGAATTCTTGGTTACAAACATGTAATTTGTACTTCGCACTCTAGGCATACTGAAGGAGTAGTACTATATGTGAAAAAAGGAATACGATTTCAAGTGATAGACAGTTCAAATTTTATAAATCATGTATGGGTTATAAAAATGTATGTGTGGTTGAATGAAGAAAAGTGGACATTGGCAGTGTTTTATAGATCTCCTAGCTCCCCAGCAGCGGAATTTTTAACATTTTTATCTGATTGGTGTCATTATTCTCTAGAAAACGAAAGCAATATTTTAATAACTGGTGATTTTAACATAGATTTACTTACAAAGGACCGCAATACGGAAAAAGTGTTGGATCTCTTTACTGATCAGGGACTTTCTCAGTTGGTGAATCAACCTACTAGAATAACCGAAGTCTCATCTACACTAATAGACTGTCATTACAAATATGGATTTGAAATCTAAAGTTAAAGTTAATATAATTGCAGATGATAAAATATCAGACCACGAAACCATAAGAGTGGAAGTTCAAGTTAGCCAAAAACAAGTTATACAAGAAAGAAAATACAAAACTATTCGTTATACGAAACCGCGGTTTGATTCTTTTCTAAACGAAAATGGTTTTTCGGATATATACTTTGAAGACGATTTAAACCTTTTATCTAATGCTTTTTGTGAAAAATTAAATGCATGTTGTGAAGCCCTGACAATCGAAAAGGTGGAAAAACTAGAAGAAAATAATGCATGGTTCAATTCACACTTAAAAAGATTAAAAAAAGAAAAAATCAAAGCTTATAACACTGCTGTTTATTTTAGCACAGCTGATAATTGGTCAGTATATAAGTCCATTCGTAATAGTTATAAGAATGAAATTAAAATTGTTAAAAGTAATTACATATATAACATCTCAGATTATGGCGAAGTCTAGAAATCAAATTGAAATGTGGAAGACACTCAAGAAGATCGTGTTAAAAAATATCAAAACGAATGTCATTGATAGTGTAAAATTCAAGAGGAGACGTCAACTCTTTCAAATGAAATCGCTGAAAAATTTAATACATACTTTGTGAACAGTATTCGGGAAATAAATCAATCAATTGAAAATATAAGTTTTGTGTCGCCAGAAATAAATTGCAGTTCTACTTTTACTTTTGGTTTTTGTAATGAAAGATTGCTAAATACGTTAGTTCAAAATTTAAATAATAAAAATGACGTATTTAGACTTAATAGAGACATAATTCTCCAATCAATCGAAATTATCGGTCCCGTTCTTTTAAAGCTGATTAACAAGTCATTAGAAACAGGTAAATTTCCTGAAGTTTGGAAGGAATCTGTGGTTATTCCAGTTGAAAAAGTGAATAATACAAATAAATGTGAAGAGTTTAGGCCAGTGAATATGTTGCCTACATGTGAGAAAATATTGGAGAAGTTCGTTGCGGAGCAGTTCCAGAATTGCCTAGAGAACAATAATTTATTAATTGAGGAACAGTCAGGCTTTAGAAGAGCGCATTCATGTGAAACTGCTATTAATTGTGTTGTGTGGAAGTGGAAAAGACAAATTGACTGTGGAAATTCGGTGATAGCAGTTTTCTTGGACTTGAAACGAGCTTTTGAGACTATTGATAGAGATATCTTATTGAAAAAGTTGTTTTTGTATGGTGTGCGTGGTCGTGAGTTGAAATGGTTTGAGTCATATTTGACTAATAGAAGCCAAAGAACTAGAGTGAATGATGAAATGCTCAGTGAGATAAATAATGATCTAGGGGTCCCACAGGGTTCTGTGTTGGGGGTATTCCTCTTCCTTTTATACATGAACGATTTTACAAATGTTTGAAGTATTGCAGTGTAAAACTTTTTGCGGATGATAGTTTGATCTACATTTGTGGAAAAAAGAGTGAAACAATGTGTGAAAGATTGAATGAAGACTTGATGAGAGTTGATAAGTGGTTAAAAATGAACAAATTGAAAGTGAATGTGGGTAAGACTAAATGTATGAAATTTAGAGTGAATGATGAAATTAATGTATGTGCGGATGGTGCATTAATAAACTGTGTTGAAAGTATAAAATACTTAGGTGTTATCATAGAAGAAAAGCTTAACTTTAAGGAACATTCAAATCATGTTTGTGCGAAAATTTCGAAGAAAATATATTTTTTGAATAGAATAAGAAAACAACTGACATTTGAAACTTCTATTCTTCTATATAATGCCCTTGTAATGCCACATTTCAATTATTGCTCAACTTTGCTGTTCGGATCCAATGCAGATGTCAAACTAAGACTTCAGAGACTTCAGAACAAGGGAATGAGAGTTATCTTGAAGCTGAACGATTCATGCTGGACTGTCTAAATTAGATGAATATCAAACAGAGACTCATTTATGATGAGATGGTTTTTATTTATAAAATGAGTAATGGTAAACTGCCGGAATACTTATTTGATGGAATATCAGAAGTATCTGAAGTCCAACCGTTTAACTTAAGGAATAGTAATGACTTAAGACCGGAACGGTGTCGTTTAAGCAGGACTCAAAACTCCATCTTATATGATGGTATTATTTATTACAACAATCTACCCGAGTACCTTAAAATCGAAACAAATGTATATCTATTTAAGAAAAAACTCATTGGTTTTATTAAATATAGTGTTGTTTAGCCAATATATAAGAATTCAAGTAATGTGATATTTATACGTTCTCGTCAATTTTAAAGTTTTTTAACTAATAATTATGTTTCTTCACCGATTCTTTTGCTAGGGACTAATATAGAGCCCAATCTTGACGTTAAGATTTGAACTCTTGGCCTTGGCCAGGATGGTATGCGAAAACTCTATATATATATAAATAAGTGCGTGGAACTCTTGGTACTAAAGCAGCTCTCAATATTCTACAGGAATATGAACGGATTTATTAATAATCTTGATGAGCTCAATAATCCTACGATAGTGGCCATCCAAGAAACCTACTGTCCCTTTGATAACACGCTTAATTTCCCTAAAGCTTTTGATGGTTATCTTTGCAACTCAGCAAGCAATGATACTATTAAGCAGGATATAACTCTCTTAATAAATCATTGCCTTGAACTCAAACCTTCAAATCCTTGCTGTAGAAATACAACATAAAAAAAAATTCACATATCTTAGCATATATTTACCCCCAAAACAATCAGTCGATAAAAACGATTTAATTAATTTTATTAAATAAGTGAACCTCCCATTTATTATACTTGGAGGTGATGTAAATGCCTGGAACACACTATGGGGCTCTCCAAACAGTAACAGAAAAGGCGATTTACTAGAAAACTTCTTCCTAGAAAATAGTATGGTGATTTTGAACGAAGGATCTCCTACCCACCTTTCAACGCACAATACATTTACACAATCATGTAGACGTCACTTGTTGCTCACCTGAGTTGGTCACAAAAAATTGCTTGGAAGACATTAGATGACCTTCATAATATTGAACACTTCCCAATACTGACTACATTAAATACTGAACGTACAACAATACAAAACACAATAGAACCGAAATTCAAAAGTGATCTAGCTAATTGGATACTATTTAAACAAAAAATTACCGACTATTTATCTGATGAAAACCAGTCCTCAAACAATAACAAAGAAGCTGCCTTGGTGCAAAAAGCAATCAGAACCTCTGCACATTTTTCTATTCCTCAATCTGCACTGATCAAACGTACTCAGGTAGTATCTTGGTGGACCCCTGAGCTTTCAGTACTTCGAAAAGAAAAAATAAACGCACTTAAAAATTTTCAAAAAAATTCTAGAACCCAAAATTTATTTATTTACAAAAAATTATATGCCAAATTTAGGCGATTACAAAGACAGCAAAGCTAAAAGCTTCTCTAATTTTACCTCCAATATCAACCCCAACTCCTCCACCGCCAAAATATGGCTAAATATCCGTCGTCTAACTGGTAACTCCACCTCACTTACAATAAGTAGCATCATATCAAATAATGAGATTATCATAGATCCGCAAAATATATCTAATTTTTTGGTCTAAGGCCTCGGAAAATATAAATTTTTCGAATACCTTCATTGAAGAAAAACAAGACGTTCTTAATAGCTCAGTGCAA
This sequence comes from Syrphus vitripennis, assembly GCA_958431115.1. Lineage (NCBI taxonomy): Eukaryota > Metazoa > Arthropoda > Insecta > Diptera > Syrphidae > Syrphus > Syrphus vitripennis. The sequence continues at coordinate 36,191,141 of OY288109.1, read as the reverse complement.
TACGCTACCAATCCGACATCTCGACGCATGGATTAACCGATATCTATTTTGGAATTTTAAACTTCACTTTTTGATAATTTCATTTTTGTACAAAAATATTAAATTGAAGGTGTCAATGTTTTATTTCGCAAGTTTTTATTTTTTTAAAATTTGTATTGTTATTTTTTTTTTTGTATTTGTATGATTAAAAAATTTATTCTTTTAACTTAAAACTATATAACAATTTATAAATAAAATAAGGTGAATAATAGTGTTTATTCTTTAACTAATAAGTTAGTGGTGAATGAGACATCAATATTGAAAATCCATTTGTATCTGAAGTGGGGTGACAATCAGTCTAAATCGAAATACAAGAAAAAGAAATAAACTTGTAGAAAGGATATATTAGATACTTAACAATTCATTAATAATATACATCTTATAGTTTTTTTTTTACATCACTTTATAAATGCTGATTGAAAAGAAATACTAAAAGAATGATTCGGTATAGGTAATTAAAATCCAAAGTGAATAACCAATCTTTAACTTTTTTATTAAAACATGAAAAACAAAGGGTTTCTCTTATAAATAAGGGCACCAGATGAATATGTAAAAACTATGTCGTCAGCAAAAGCAGTTGAAGTGCCATTTAATTTGAGTTTGAAAATGGAATTGATATAAATCAAGAAAAATAAAGGACCAAGTATAGATCCCTGTGGAACACCGTTTTCTAACAATCTTGGTTCACTAAAGACTATTAAATATAGTGTTGTTTAGCCAATATATAAGAATTCAAGTAATGTGATATTTATACGTTCTCGTCAATTTTAAAGTTTTTTAACTAAAAATTATGTTTCTTCACCGATTCTTTTGCTAGGGACTAATATAGAGCCCAATCTTGACGTTAAGATTTGAACTCTTGGCCTTGGCCAGGATGGTATGCGAAAACTCTATATATATATAAATAAGTGCGTGGAACTCTTGGTACTAAAGCAGCTCTCAATATTCTACAGGAATATGAACGGATTTATTAATAATCTTGATGAGCTCAATAATCCTACGATAGTGGCCATCCAAGAAACCTACTGTCCCTTTGATAACACGCTTAATTTCCCTAAAGCTTTTGATGGTTATCTTTGCAACTCAGCAAGCAATGATACTATTAAGCAGGATATAACTCTCTTAATAAATCATTGCCTTGAACTCAAACCTTCAAATCCTTGCTGTAGAAATACAACATAAAAAAAAATTCACATATCTTAGCATATATTTACCCCCAAAACAATCAGTCGATAAAAACGATTTAATTAATTTTATTAAATAAGTGAACCTCCCATTTATTATACTTGGAGGTGATGTAAATGCCTGGAACACACTATGGGGCTCTCCAAACAGTAACAGAAAAGGCGATTTACTAGAAAACTTCTTCCTAGAAAATAGTATGGTGATTTTGAACGAAGGATCTCCTACCCACCTTTCAACGCACAATACATTTACACAATCATGTAGACGTCACTTGTTGCTCACCTGAGTTGGTCACAAAAAATTGCTTGGAAGACATTAGATGACCTTCATAATATTGAACACTTCCCAATACTGACTACATTAAATACTGAACGTACAACAATACAAAACACAATAGAACCGAAATTCAAAAGTGATCTAGCTAATTGGATACTATTTAAACAAAAAATTACCGACTATTTATCTGATGAAAACCCGTCCTCAAACAATAACAAAGAAGCTGCCTTGGTGCAAAAAGCAATCAGAACCTCTGCACATTTTTCTATTCCTCAATCTGCACTGATCAAACGTACTCAGGTAGTATCTTGGTGGACCCCTGAGCTTTCAGTACTTCGAAAAGAAAAAATAAACGCACTTAAAAATTTTCAAAAAAATTCTAGAACCCAAAATTTATTTATTTACAAAAAATTATATGCCAAATTTAGGCGATTACAAAGACAGCAAAGCTAAAAGCTTCTCTAATTTTACCTCCAATATCAACCCCAACTCCTCCACCGCCAAAATATGGCTAAATATCCGTCGTCTAACTGGTAACTCCACCTCACTTACAATAAGTAGCATCATATCAAATAATGAGATTATCATAGATCCGCAAAATATATCTAATTTTTTGGTCTAAGGCCTCGGAAAATATAAATTTTTCGAATACCTTCATTGAAGAAAAACAAGACGTTCTTAATAGCTCAGTGCAATACGCTACCAATCCGACATCTCGACGCATGGATTAACCGATATCTATTTTGGAATTTTAAACTTCACTTTTTGATAATTTCATTTTTGTACAAAAATATTAAATTGAAGGTGTCAATGTTTTATTTCGCAAGTTTTTATTTTTTTTAAATTTGTATTGTTATTTTTTTTTTGTATTTGTATGATTAAAAAATTTATTCTTTTAACTTAAAACTATATAACAATTTATAAATAAAATAAGGTGAATAATAGTGTTTATTCTTTAACTAATAAGTTAGTGGTGAATGAGACATCAATATTGAAAATCCATTTGTATCTGAAGTGGGGTGACAATCAGTCTAAATCGAAATACAAGAAAAAGAAATAAACTTGTAGAAAGGGTATATTAGATACTTAACAATTCATTAATAATATACATCTTATAGTTTTTTTTTTACATCACTTTATAAATGCTGATTGAAAAGAAATACTAAAAGAATGATTCGGTATAGGTAATTAAAATCCAAAGTGAATAACCAATCTTTAACTTTTTTATTAAAACATGAAAAACAAAGGGTTTCTCTTATAAATAAGGGCACCAGATGAATATGTAAAAACTATGTCGTCAGCAAAAGCAGTTGAAGTGCCATTTAATTTGAGTTTGAAAATGGAATTGATATAAATCAAGAAAAATAAAGGACCAAGTATAGATCCCTGTGGAACACCGTTTTCTAACAATCTTGGTTCACTAAAGATTCCGTTATTATTAACCGTTTGTCTTCTGTTTTTTAAGAAGAACAATAAAAAGTTGATTTGTTCCTATTTAAACTTCCATAAAGTTGACTACACTACACACCCTTAAGATAGCATCTTCTGTTGACAAACATGCTCTAAATCCAAACTGATTGAAACAATTCGAACCTTAAGTAGCTTCTCAACAATTTTTGAAAATGTTGAAAGAAGTGATATAGGCCTATAGTTCGAGATAATTTTCCTATTCAATTTTTTTAATAATGATATAACCTCAGCACACTTATGGTATTCAGGAAAACAACCCATTTCAACACTTTTGTTAAACACGAAGGCCAGTACGTCAACAACATACCAAACAACATTTTTCAACAATTTAATTGATACACCATCACTGGTACACGAATTTTTATTTTTTAAACACATAATTGAAAACTTCGTTTGATGTTATCATATGTATTAAAAACAAAACTATTTAATTGTATATTATCGACAAATATTTCTGAAGAAATGGAACAGTCGCAATTTAGAACAGGTTCAATAGTAGGTTTCAATTTTTCAGAAATTTCAGTAAAATACTCAGTAAATTTATTAGAAATTTTCAACGAATCTAACCTCAATTTCTATAGAGTCAACTTTAACAGAAGTTCTATTTTTACCTATTATTAATCACTCTCCATTCTTCACGAATATAACCTTCAGCTCTAGCATACATATCAATATAGTACTTATTACGGGTGTCATCAATTTCTTTGTTAATCGTTTTGCGCAAAGTTTCATATAATCTTTTAAGTTTATTATTATTTTGATGTTTTTTACATTTCACACTCATTTTCTTCTTTTTTCTTATCTTATTAAGGAGACGGTTAGTAGTTATCCAAGGCTTAACTTGTTTCTTTTTAGCAGGTTGCTGTTTTTGAAAAGTACTTGAAGTAATGTGCTTTTTGAAGGTCTCCATAAATAAGTCAAATGCAATGGAGGGACTATTTTCGGAATAAACTTGGGCCCAGCATTCAAATGTTAACAATTTTTTTTTAAACACATAGTCAATACAATATTCTACTGGACCTGTTACAGTTTTAATGTGTTGAGAATGCAAGCAAGAAATAACATGCAATGATCAGTCATTTTTAAATCATAAACTTTACTAATGAAAATATTTTTATTGTTTTTATGACATCTTAAAAAAATGCGGTCAATACAACTCTTTGAGGAATCTGTCAAGCGGGTAGGTTCGTTTAATAAACTCTTAAGACCATTTGTAGCCATAGTAAAGAAATAACTTTCAGAATCATTATCTATTTCAATAAGAATATCAATATTGATATCTATGACAATAAAATTTTTAGCTAAAGTGACATTAAGAGTGTTAGGTTAGGTTAGGTAGGTGGGCTGACAGATGGTCTTATTTCCGTCACATTAAGATCAATATAGATCCATTGTGATACCCTTAGTTGAATAACCTATGGCAAAATCCTATGAAAGAGTACATTAATTGGTAATGTAGATAAGGTTCCAGCGAGCTATAGCTCGAAAGGTCGAAAAATCAGTTGAATTTAGGTTTCTTTCGTCGTAAGATCACCATGGTTAGGAGAGGTTTACACGTCAAGATTATTCTTGGATTTGTTCCTCTTCCTTACCCCTTCCAGGTTAGATCATCCCTCCCCCAGGCCCTTAGAGGCAGGCAGCGGCCTCATTCAACGTCTGGTGAATGGGCTAGATAAGACCGGTGGTTGGTGTGTGGTTTAGTCAAAGATTTACAGGCTCACCTGGTTGAGGAGAGTCAGAAGCGTCAGGGTGTTGACCTTGGGCTTCTTCCGTCCTTTCCCCACATGTTGTATCACAACCTTCCCCAGGCCCGCATGGGCCTGCTTAGTTTTGCTTAGTTCATCAATGAATTCACTTTTAGTAAAACCGTGAAGTCGATAAAAGCACAACAAAGTATAATCAACATACTCAAAGACAACCGATAATTTTAATACATCAGCGCTATATAAATTAAGGCAAGAGCAATTACACATGTATCCATTTTTCACAAAAACAGCTACACCTCCAGCAGAATAAGTCCCATTGCAATTACCAAAAAGGGTATAACCCTGTATATCATATAAATCTAATTCATTATTATATATTCAAATTTCACTTAAAACTATTACAATAGGTGAGTACATTAATGAATCAAGATGAGCTAAAAACATTGAAAATTTTTTTCTTATGCTGCGTATATTTTGATGTAAACAAAAACAATAGTCTACATGACTAACGAGATCGACTGGGTTATTACATTTAGAAAAATTAGAAAGTGAAATAGATCTAACTACATTTACAGCCTAAGAAAATCAGCGGCCAATTTATTCTGACACTATTGTCACCCCCTTCCTACATACATATTTATATTTCTTCGTTGTCTTCGTCTGGTTTCATATGTTAAGCTCTCGTTGACATACATCTTCTCCAAAGTTGCATCGGCATTGAGTAGGTGCGTGGTTAACGAATCTTTTTTTTCTCTTTTTGCTTTAAATATTTTTTCCCTGCATAGACTTGATACCAGTCTTACGTGAAGAATATTTTTGGTGGATGTGTCATCATTTGTTGTTGGTTTGGCTAACTTTATCTTCTGCATGTAACAGTGATCTATAGCTCCCTCTTTCACGTTGAAGCTCAATCCATCACGAAACACTATACATGTATAGAGTTTCCGCATACCATCCTGGCCAAGGCCAAGAGTACCCATCTTAACGTCAAGATTGGGCTCTATATTAGTCCCTAGCAAAAGAATCGGTGAAGAAACATAATTATTAGTTAAAAAACTTTAAAATTGACGAGAACGTATAAATATCACATTACTTGAATTTTTATATTTTGGCTAAACAACACTATATTTAATAAAACCAATGAGTTTTTTCTTAAATAGATATACATTTGTTTCGATTTTAAGGTGCTCGGGTAGATTATTGTAATAAATAATACCATCATATAAGATGGAGTTTTGAGTCCTGCTTAAATGACATCGTTCCGGTCTTAAGTCATTACTATTCCTTAAGTTAAACGGTTGGACTTCAGATACTTCTGATATTCCATCAAATAAGTATTCCGGCAGCTTACCATTACGCATTTTATAAATAAAAACCATCGCATCATAGATGAGTCTCTGTTTAATATTCATCCAATTTACACACTCCAGCATGAATCGAATCGGCGTGTAAATGTTCAGCTTCAAGATAACTCTCATTCCCTTGTTCTGAGTCTCTGAAGTCTTAATTTGACATCTGCATTGGATCCGAACAGCAAAGTTGAGCAATAATTGAAATGTGGCATTACAAGGGCATTATATAGAAGAATAGAAGTTTCAAATGTCAGTTGTTTTCTTATTCTATTCAAAAAATATATTTTCTTCGAAATTTTCGCACAAACATGATTTGAATGTTCCTTAAAGTTAAGCTTTTCATCTATGATAACACCTAAGTATTTTATACTTTCAACACAGTTTATTAATGCACCATCCGCACATACATTAATTTCATCATTCACTCTAAATTTCATACATTTAGTCTTACCCACATTCACTTTCAATTTGTTCATTTTTAACCACTTATCAACTCTCATCAAGTCTTCATTCAATCTTTCACACATTGTTTCACTCTTTTTTCCACAAATGTAGATCAAACTATCATCCGCAAAAAGTTTTACACTGCAATACTTCAAACATTTGTAAAATCGTTCATGTATAAAAGGAAGAGGAATACCCCCAACACAGAACCCTGTGGGACCCCTATATCATTATTTATCTCACTGGGCATTTCATCATTCACTCTAGTTCTTTGGCTTCTATTAGTCAAATATGACTCAAACCATTTCAACTCACGACCACGCACACCATACAAAAACAACTTTTTCAATAAGATATCTCTATCAATAGTCTCAAAAGCTCGTTTCAAGTCCAAGAAAACTGCTATCACCGAATTTCCACAGTCAATTTGTCTTTTCCACTTCCACACAACACAATTAATAGCAGTTTCACATGAATGCGCTCTTCTAAAGCCTGACTGTTCCTCAATTAATAAATTATTGTTCTCTAGGCAATTCTGGAACTGCTCCGCAACGAACTTCTCCAATATTTTCTCACATGTAGGCAACATATTCACTGGCCTAAACTCTTCACATTTATTTGTATTATTCACTTTTTCAACTGGAATAACCACAGATTCCTTCCAAACTTCAGGAAATTTACCTGTTTCTAATGACTTGTTAATCAGAACAAGAACGGGACCGATAATTTCGATTGATTGGAGAATTATGTCTCTGTTAAGTCTAAACACGTCATTTTTATTATTTAAATTTTGAATTAACGTATTTAGCAATCTTTCATTACAAAAACCAAAAGTAAAAGTAGAACTGGAATTTATTTCTGGCGACACAAAACTTATATTTTCGATTGATTGATTTATTTCCCGAATACTGTTCACAAAGTATGTATTAAATTTTTCAGCGATTTCATTTGAAAGAGTTGACGTCTCCTCTCCGAATTTTACACTATCAATGACAAGCAGTGCATCTACCTATATAAATGTTTCCTTTGGGTTTCTTCAATTGAGAGAATTTTTGCGTTTATCATCTCTTATGTTATTGAAGCATCAGGTAGGCTCGTAGTTGAGGAAAACAGATCCAAACATGGAATGGCTGTTAATAAGGTTTTTGATTGAGGTGTAGCGGTAGGTGGTATGGGCGGTTGCGGTTGCGGTTGCGTTGACGTTGTTGGTGCTGGCGACAGCGTTGCCGAAAAGAAAAAAATTAAAGTGCCATTGCCAAAAATAGAAAGTGCCATTTTAGCCCACTAAGTGCCACCAACGAAAAAAGTAAACAAATATTTAGATGATTTCAAATAGTTTTATTAATTGCACTTCATTGGTATTAAACATAAAAAAAGAACAAGAATAATAACAAAAATTAAATAATAAATAAATAAAAGAATATAACTTCATTAAAAGCAACGTAAGAAACAACTAAATAAATAAATTATCGGTATCTAACATAGCTTTCTTATAAAACGTAGCTATTTTTTTACCAATATAAATCCTTAGGTGGTACGAAATGTTGGCAAGTTTCAGTCTTAATTATTTCGTTATACGACATTAATGATTTTATTACTTTATAGGAAAGACGATTTTTGTTATGCGTTTTAATATTGTTCAAACGTGAAAAAACCCTTTCAGCAGATGCACTGCCATGTGGCAAAACTAAAAGTCTTATCATAAATTGGGATATATTTAAAAACATTTGCTCTTCAATGACATTTCTCGTGTTGCCTAATTCAACCCAAAAATGTGTTGCATCCAAAGCAAATTTTGAGTCAATTCCCTCAACATCAAATATTTTTCTCATTTCAGCAAATAGAACTTCCTTTTCACATTCTACAATTTGTGAAAATCTTGAGACAAGAGTTGTAAAATGAGGTAAAATATTAGATATCGTTCTGTTCAACTTTAAAAACGTTGGATCTGTTATTTTAAGAGCGTTTAATACCTCGTCGCTTAAGTTTAGTTTTCTAATAACTTCTTGTGAAAGCTTTATATAAAATTTTTTGCAAACTTCCAACACAATCTTCTAAAGTGTTAAGCATTTCTGCGCAATCAATGCCAATGAAAATGTCTTCTAATGATTTTTGATTTTTTGCAACATAGCAAATGTCGTCAGTTGTTTTCAAATTATTGACATAGTCTTCATTTAAAAAGTTCTTAAGAATAGTTTTATGGAATGAATCAAAACTTGTTACAAGCATATTTAATTTTGGAGCTTCACTTTGAAAAGCGAGGTTAAGATGATCTGTATATGTTAAAATATAATCAAGAAATTTAAAATAAGTTTTAATTTTTGGATCATTCAACAAATTGAAAAGATTTTTTGCACGTTCACATTTATCTTCAGTAGCAGCGATTAAAAAAAAATGTGACAGCACTGTCCAGTTTTTTAAAATGCATTTTACAACGGCTCCAAAAGACAACCAGCGAGTTGGAATCATTTTTTTAATTTTATTTTGTTTAATTTCGAAATATTCCTGAAAAACAGCCATCTCACTTTGTCGTTTCGGGCTGTTTTTGAGATAACTATAAACACCCTTTGCCAATTCCTGGATGTCTACTGGAAGTGTTGAACATGCATTTGAAATACATATTTGTAGAGAATGAGAGGTACATGTTACCGAATATATTTTACTATTTTTTTGCTTTAATAACTGCTGAACACCTCCTTTCACTCCCTGCATCACGCTAGCACCATCTGAACAAAAGCCAATTATATTTGAGATTGGTATTTCATGTCCTTCCAAAAATGTTAAAATTTTGTTGGTAATACATTCGGCAGTACCGTCTTGAATTTCCAAAATCGTCAGAAAATGGTCGGATATATTTTTAGTGTCCTTATCAAAAAATCTGGCTAAAACTACCAAGGATTTTTTACATGATACATCTGTACTTTCATCAACTATTATTGAGAAATGGTTTTGCTGAAGTTTCTTAGCCAGTCGTTTTGCACAATAGGGTTCAATTTTTTCGGTCAGAATCTCTGTTGCTTTGGTTCTTCCGCAGCTAAATGAATGGGCAATTTTCGAATCCGGGCAGACTGATTTTAAAAACTTTGGCAAGTGATCCATTATTGATATTGGTAGATTATGCTCTGTAATGAATGCTAAGCATTTAAGCAGCGTAATTTTTTCATCATCTTTATTGGTGGCTCTAATAAAAGCTTCTTCTATTTTGGGCACATTTTTTAAGGATTTTATATGATCCAAATGGAAATTACTTTTTTCATGGCGCTGCGCTGAAGGTTCCATTTCTTTTTGGTTACTATTTTACCACACACTTTACAAATTGCCTTATTTTGCTCAAATTTAAGCCACTGAAATGTTTCCAGCCAATCTGGGCGAAGCTGTCTATTCGCTGTTAATCTGAAAAAAAATCTTCATCAATATTCTGGTGTGTATTTATGCATTAAAGAGAAATTTACTTCTTTTTTTTTGCTATATCTGTGCATGGTTCTTCGGATTCCGTGTCTGTGGATTCTTCATTGGATTCAATTTCACTATATCAATATAAATATAGTTTATGTTTAGAGAAAACAGTTTTAAAAGAAATTTCAGATGCTTACTTTATTTGAACTTCTGCGACATGTTCAAGTTTCCTTTTTGAGGTCGATGGTTGATTATCCAAAATATTCGCAGGTTTTTTTTTTTATGACAAACCTAAATATACACAAAACACATTATCTTACATTTTTGTTATCTTAAAACGAAAAGAAATGCATACTTATCCATTCTGTTAACCGAATATCATCTTTAAATTAAGTTTTAAAACAAAAACAAACTCGTACTGACGTTTCGCAAACAAAGATATATAATTTAAGAGAGAAAATATTTTGACAGATGACAAGGAGTAGATTTGTTTTGTGAGCTTGCTGCGTTTCAGGTTATTCAAAATGATTGCATTCAGCGGCTACAGAAATAAATGTTGTAATTTGTAAATGATGCCAGCGTTGATTTAAGAAAACATTCTAAAAAATACTATTTTTTGTTCAATTTGTTTTTTAACTGCAGCCCCACCATCAAAGTGCCATATGAGGTCTTAGAGTGCCACAGTGCCATTTCAATTTAAAAGTGCCAAAAGTGCACGATAGTGCCACATCGGCAACGCTGGCTGGGGATGGTTGGAGAGCGTTGATGTGTTGGATGGTTTAGAGAGAGATTCTCTCCGTTGTTTAGCACATTGTTGGCACCTCCAAATTGAAATCCTGAATATAAAAAACAGAATTTCCAGTAAAAATAGAGAGACAAATTGAAAACCGTTATGATGTGTCTCGTATGCAAAATTTAGACACCTTTTTGTTTTCTAAAGATATAACTTATTTATCAGTCCGGAATCTATAGATTTTTTAAAAAGATTTGAAATTGAATGTCAATTCTTCGATACAGACCCGTCTGACTGGCATTTAGATGAAAAATACCAATACGGTATATTTTTAAAATTGTGGGTTGTCAATAATGTGGCTGAAAGAGGCATTTAATTTATTTCAGAATATAATCAAGCAAAAGCAATACATTCTTCAAGTTCTCGACGAATCTAAAAATGTAAGCTTGTTATTGAACTGTGCTTTAAATTTCTCTCAGTTGTTATTATTATTTATTGTATTGTTCATACTTAGAATGTTAGTTTATTAGACTTGACTTGTTTCTGAAAACTATCGTGGCCAAGGCTAAGAGTACCCATCTTAACGTCAAGATCGGGTCTATATTAGTCCATAGCAACAAAATAGATGAAGAAACATAGTTATTGGTTTAAAAACTTTAAAATAGACGAAAACATATAAATACCACATTCTTGAATTTTTATAGTTTGGCACTTCAGATACTTCTCCTATTCCATCAAATAGCTAATTATTCTAGGAGCTTACAATTACGCATTTTATAAATAAATACCATCGCATCATAGATGAGTCTCTGTTTAACATTCATCCAATTTAGACAGTCCAGCATGAATCGAATCGGCGAGAAATGTTCAGCTTCAAGATAACTTTCATTCCCTAGTTCTCATTTCTTCGAAATTTTTACACAAACATGATTTTTAAATGCTCCTTAAAGTTAAGATTTTCATCTATGATAGCACATTATGTATAATTGTATATTTATTTATATATTTATATTTTCAACGCAGTTTATTAATGCAGCACCATCCATGCATACATTAATTTCATCATTACATAGTCTTACTCACATTCACCTTCAATTTGATCATTTTTAACCACATATCAACTCTCATCAAGTCTTCATTCAATCTTTCGCACATTTTTTCACCCTTTTTTCCACAAATGTAGATCAAACTATCATCCGCAAAAAAATTTACACTGCAATACTTCAAACATTTTTTAAAATCGTTTACTTATAAAAGGAATAGGAATACCCCCAACACAGAACCCTGTTGGACCCCCAGATTATTATTTATCTCAATAGACGTTTCATCATTCACTCTAGTTCTTTGGCTTCTATTCGTCAAATATGACTGAAACTATTTCAACCCATGACTACGCACACCATACAAACACAACTTTTCAACCAGATATCTCTATCAATAGTCTCAAAAGCTCGTTTCAAGTCCAAGAAAACTTCTATCACCGAATTTCCACAGTCAATTTGTTTTTTTTTTCCACTTCCACACAACACAATTAATAGCAGTATCACATAGATGCGCTCTTCTAAAGCCAGACGGTTCTTCAAATAATAAATTATTGTTCTCTAGATAATTATAATATTTTCTCACATGTAGACAACATATTCACTGGCCTTAACTCTTCACATTTATTTTTATTATTCACTTTTTCAACTGGAATAACCACACATTCCTTCCATACTTCAGAAAATTTACCTATTTTGAATGACTTGTTAATCAGCTTTGAGAGAACGGGACCGATAATTTCGATTGATTGGAGAATTATATCTGTATTTAGTCTAAATACGTCATTTTTGTTATTTAAATTTTGAATTTAACAATCAATACAAAACTCAAAAGTAAAAGTAGAACCGCAATTTATTTCTGGCGACACAAAACTTATATTTTCGATTGATTGATTTATTTCCCGAATACTGTTCACAAAGTATGTATTAAATTTTTCAGCGATTTCATTTGAAAGAGTTAACGCCTCTTCCCCGAATTTCACACTATCAATGACATTCGTTTTGATATTTTTTAACACGATCGTCTTGAGTATAACTATTGCGAATCGATTTATGTACCGACAAATTATCATCTGTGCTAAAATAAACAGCAGTTTTATAAGCTTTGACTTTTTCTTTTTTTATATTTCTAAGTGTGAATTGAACCAAGCATTATTTTCTCCTAGTTTTTCCACTTTTTCGGTTGTCAGTGCTTCACAACATGCATTTAATGTTTCGCAGAAAGCATTGGATAAAAGGTTTAAATCGTAATCAAAGCATATATCTGAAACCCCTTTTCGTTCAGAAAAGAATTAAACCGCTGTTTCGTATAACGAATAGTTTTGTACTTTCTTTTCTGTCTAAATTCTTTTTCTTTTTGTCTAAATTGAACTTCCACTCTTATGGTTTCATGATCTGATATTTTATCATCCGCGTTTATATTCACTTTAACTTTAAATTTGAAATCCATATTTATGATGACATAGTCTATTAGTGTAGACGAAACTTCGGTTATTCTAGTAGGTTGATTCATTTCATATTTCACGTTCTGACCATAGCTTAACAAAAGAAAAGAAATGAGTTGTAGTTAACGAGTCGAAGGCAGCGGCAGCATCACCAAGCAAGTGAAATAAAATACAAATTTTAAAACCCCTCAAGTTTTAAGAGTTTTTTTTTTTTTAAACTTTTAAAATTTAAGTTCATAAATTAATTCACCTGAAATTGCGCCGCTGCACTTCAATTAAATAAACTTGTTAAAAATTAAATACAAGTTATCAAAACTGAGGAAACTTAGTTATCCATCCGAGTAATGTGACACAAGTTATAAACACATTAGCATTCCGATTTGGACGTCCAGATTTGATGGTGAAGGCTCAGTTGACCAAAGTACAACAGTTTCCTGCTGTTAGTGAGAACCGAATAGAAGGCCTTATTCCATTCGCTACAATGCAATGGTAGAAAATGTGGTTGCCTTTCTGTTGGCAGCTAAGTGTGAACATCACCTATCAAATCCAATGTTATTGGAAGAAGTCATAATGAAGTTACCACCTTCACGAAGATTTGAGTGGGCCAGAAAGGCACTTGAAATAAAACCTTATCCAACAATAAAAGAGTTCTGTACATGGCTAAGTGAACAAGCACAAATAATACAGATGCTTTCGCAGTTTAGTGCACCTAGTAGTGTAAGAAGCCAAACATCAAATCCAAGGAGAATAATGCACACGAATGAGAGAAGCTTCACCTCAAGGGAAATACCAATATGTTCAAGCTGTGGAGAAAACCACCAATTATCGGACTGTAGTGAATTTCGCAATTTCAACTTCTCCATGAAAATGCAACATCAACAGTAGGTCAACAGGCAGAAGCTGATCCAGCAACTCTGCCATATGTTAGGATGCACACTTACCAAGCACAGATCACGGATGGTCAACTATCTCGGATCCTACCAGTCATTATAACAGGCCCAAGAGGACAAATTAATACTTACGTACTTACATGTTTGATGAAGGGTCCTCAATTAGTATCGTGGAAGAAGCAATTGCATACAAATTGGGACCTAAAGGTCAGACTCAGCCACTTACATTCCAGTGGTACGGGGCGAAGGTAGTTACTGAATCATCAAGGAAAGTTTCGTTTGAGGTTAAAGGAGTCGGACAAAGTGACACAAACTTTTGTCTGAAGAACGTGAGAACTGTGGAGGATCTTAGTCTGCCAAGTCAATCATTGATAAAAAATAATTTTGGACACTTGAGAAGTGTGCCAGTGCAAGATTTAAGGAATGCTAAACCAACGCTAATGATCGGTTTGGACAACTGCCATCTTGGTATTGCCAGTAATGTAATCGAAGGAAAAATCAATTGCTGCACATACTAAACTTGGTTGGCTAGTTTACGGGCCGTTGTGTGCTGAAAACAACATCAAACCAACGGTGCTTTGCATAAGGGAAATTGACACTCTTGGAAATTTAAATAAAATGGTGGAATCTTACTTCACAACAGAAAATTTTGGCGTGCGGAAGCCTGAGAAAATTATTGAATCCAACGATGATGCAAGAGCGAGAAAAACTTTAGAGCAGACCACGAAGAGAATCGGAAAACAATATGAATCAGGACTACTATGGCGCGATGATAAATTACACATACCGGATAGCTACCAAATGGCTTTGAGGCGTTTATTTAACATTGAAGCAAAAATGAAAAAAGATGCAGAGTTTTCTATGAGGTACAAAAAGCAAATGGCTAACTATTTTGAGATGGGGTATGCGAGAGAACTGTCGTCAATGGAGTTGAGAAAGAGTGATGACCGAGTCTGGTACTTGCCTCATTTTGGAGTCATAAACCCTCATAAGCCGGACAAACTTCGCATCGTTTTTGACGCTGGTGCCGATTCTCAGGGGGTCTCACTGAACGCCATGCTGCTCAAAGGCCCAGAACAAGCCCAGCCACTCTTGACTGTTTTGTTTAAATTCCGCCAAGGGACCGTAGGAGTAGTTGCAGACATCAAAGAGATGTTCTCGCAAATTAAAATTCGTAGGGATGATCAAAATTTCCAAAGATTCTTGTGGAGATGGGAAGAAGGGCAAGCAATCCGCACATATATAATGTCATCAATGATATTCGGTGCCGTATGTTCGCCTTGTACAGCCGAGTACATTACAAATAAAAATGCCACTCCTTTCAAGAGAGTTCACCAGAAGTTGTCAAGGTTATTGTAAATAACCACTACGTTGACGATCTAGTATGCAGTTTTGAAAGTCAACCCGAAGCAGAAGAAGTTTGCGAGGAAATGAAAAAGATCCATGCCGAAGGTGGATTCACTCTAAGAAGATTTATTTCCAACAACAGAGAAGTTCAAGTAAGGCTCAACAACTTATCTTATCGTAGTCATTCTGTCGTTGAGTTGGAGTCAAAGGATGCCGGTGAAAAGGTTCTAGGGATGTACTGGAATACAGCGGATGACACTTTTCGTTTTCGCCTAACCTTTCATCGAATCAAAGCCGAAATATTGGAACTTTTTGAACCACCTACGAAAAGAGATTACGGATTTTTAGCAAATTTCCTTATATATTCCAAAATATTGTTACAACAAACCTGGAACATTGGAATAAACTGGGATGACCCTTTGCCAAGTGAAATTTTTAGCCGATGGAAACTCTGGTGGAAAGAGTTGAAGAACATAAGTAAATTCCAATTGCCTCGTTGTTATTCGCCTAAGATACAACACGCCGCCGATGACATACAACTTTATATCTTCACAGATGCGAGTGAGAGTGCCTTTGCAGCAGTTGGATATTTTCCAGTTCAATATCAAGGTAACGTTAGCATCCATTTCGTCTCCGGCAAAACAAGATGCGCACCAAAAAAGATACTTTCCATCCCACGTTTGGAACTGCAAGCAGCAGTGCTAGGAAGCCGATTGCACACAATGATTCGAGCCAACCACGACATTGTTGCCTCTAGAGTAGTATACTGGAGCGACTCCAAGACTGCAATCTGGTGGATCAAATCATCACAACGGAAATATAAACCTTTTGTTGCGCATAGAATAGCAGACATTCTTGAAACCTCAGACCCGACGGAATGGCGCTGGCTTCCCACAGAACTAAATGTTGCAGATGACGCCACACGAGCTACAAAACCACCCAAGTTCAACAACGAAAGTCGATGGTTGATCGGACCCAGTTCTTGCTTCTTACTGAAATGCACTGGCCGACTTCTTTAGAATCAAATGCTCCCGAGACACTCCAAGAGGAAGTTCGGTTGAAAGTATTTCATATCCAAAAGGCAAGTAACTTAATTGATGTTGGTAAGTTTTCTTCCTTCAACAGGCTAAGAAGAACGGTTGCCTTTCTACAAAGAAGTAAAATATGGTTAACAAGAGCAAGAGCGACTATTGTGACAAGAAAAGAGGCAGTAGTGGAATCAACAAAACAGCCTTCAAACAAAGGCAAAGTGGTTCTCGCGGTAACGGCTGATGAAGTCTTGGAGGACGAAAAATTTCTTTATAAACTCGCCCAAAAGAACGACCTGTATAATGAGATACAGTGTCTAAAAAAAGGCTTACCAATGCCAAAAAATATTGCAATATTTCAACTCACACCATATCTGGACGATAATGGATTGCTTCGCCTTAACGGACGCTTAAATGCCGCCTATTGTCTTCCCCTTGATGCCAGATGTCCCATAATTCTTCAAAAATACCATCATTTGACTGAACTAATAGTAGATCATCATCAGAATGACGCTCTTACAATCAACGAAATTCGCCAAAGATTCTGGGTGCCACAAATTCGATCAACTCTTAAGAAAATAAAAAGAAATTGCCAGAGGTGCAAACTTGACCGAGCCAAACCCATAACCCCGCTGATGGGACAACTACCTCCAGATCGTGTAACGCCTTTTGTCCGGCCCTTTACTTACTCGGGCTTAGATTATTTTGTAAATGTTGCTGTGGGTCGCAGAAGGGAGAAAAGATGGGTTGCACTCTTCACCTGTCTTACCACAAGGGCTATACACTTAGAACTGGCTGCGGACTTGTCTTTTTTATCCTATGCTTCAGAAATTTTATTAACCGAAGAGGAGTTCCAGTAAGAATTAGATCCGATAACGGTACAAATTTTATTGGAGCGCAACGCGAGCTTGTTAAGGAGGCCCAATTTTTTGACTTCGAAAGTATCCAAAATGAAATGATAAAGAAAGGAATCGAATGGAGGTTTAATTGCCTACTTAATCCAAGTGAAGGGGGAATCTGGGAGAGGATGGTGCAATCAGTGAAGAAAATTTTGAAGGTGACACTCCAAGAAGAGGCCCCAAGAGTAACTCTTCGAAGTCTACTTATAGAGGCAGAGAACATTATAAACTCTAGGCCTTTAACCGAATTGCCAATCAGTTCAATAGAAGATGAGCCCTTAACGCCGAACCATTTCTTAATCGGGTGTACAAACTCAACGCAAACTCCCAACCTTGATGATTCGCCAATATGCAGCCGTAAGCAATGGAAGATTGCGCAACAACTCAAGGACAGATTTTGGAAAAGGTGGCTTTTGGAATACATACTTACCTTTCTTAACGAAGCGAAGCAAGTGGCACAATAAAAGCAAGCCTTTAAAAGTGGATGACCTGGTGGTCATATGTGACGCAAGTCAACCGAGAAGTAAGAGGCATAATTACACCTTAGTAATTATGCCTCTTACTTCTTCAGCCAAAGACCAACAAATCCGAAGTGCAGATGTAAAAGTAACCAACGGAATCCTGCGTCGTACTGCGTCAAAGCTAGCAGTTCTTGAAGTAAATAGTGAATCTCCTTGAGGATTCACGGGAGGTGGTATGTTGACGTCCCTTAACGTCATAAATGTCAAGTCAATAAGCTTCTCCAACCCACTACATAAAAAACCCTTTATCATTGGCCAGCCAATGAGATCAAGCGTTCTATTTTTTTATTTCACATTCTGACCATAGCTTAACAAAAGAAAAGAAATGAGTTGTAGTTAACGAGTCGAAGGCAGCGGCAGCATCACCAAGCAAGTGAAATAAAATACGAATTTTAAAACCCCTCAAATTTTAAGTTTTTTTGCATTGAGTCGCCGCCATTTTATTACATTGCTTTTGTTTTCTAGAGACCAATCAGATGCTTAAAATTCCGCTGTGAGTTCACACAACTCATACATTCGGCTTGGCATTCAGACCCAATATGACATCCACCACATTTAAAATACAACTTCTTTTCAACCTTGCAGTCTTTATATTGTGATTGAAACCCAGACATTTGAAACATCTCTTAACATACAGTGACTCTTGAACAAAACAACTGTCCCATCCAACACATAGCTTACCAGCTTTCATAACATCATTAAAAGACTAATTATCAAGTTCAATTATTGCACTAAAAGATTTCCTATTTGCATTTTGCCACATTGCACAGTCGCTATCTTCATAGGCCAAAATTCAAAAATTGAATGTCATGAATCAAGAATTCAAAGAGTCAATACGGTTCTTTAAACTCCCGCTAAACCAAAAACAAAAATGGCGTATTATTTTTTATCATTCCGTTATAGCCATTCAAAGCTAAAATAAAAAAAAAAAAAAAAAATATATAGGTGCAATTTTTAGTATAGAACTTGTGATAGTGGTAAGTTTTGTTAAAAAAGTGTGAACAATATTTAATTGTTATGGATAATAAACTATACTTTCTAAAAAATATACATTTTATTTTTTTTTATAACTAAAAGCGTCAGTGTAATAGGACCCCGCGCAAAGCTCTTTTTGTAATTTTTTGTATAGATTACTTAACAGTAAATTAAAGATTTAGTTAGTTTGCCTCCCACTATAAACTATAAATCAGGTACCTTTTCAAATAAAAAGGTAGTTTTTCCCGTTTTTTTTCCTTTTTTCAAGTTATGATAGTTAAAAAGGCCATAGTTCGTTAATTTCGTTTTAAAAAAAGCCTTTTTTGACTGAGTGTTTTATCTTTATCTTTGGTAGTTGCTGGTTATCAATGCGCAATTAAAAGCAATTTTGTATTTGATAAATGGGATGAAATCTAACATGGTCAACGCAAGTAAAGTAAATTCATGGAAAACATCAAAAGCAGTTGTCCTCATCAAACTGTTGAGAATATTGAATTTGATCCCCTCCATGACCAAATTTATTTCGTATGCAAGAAGTTAACAGAATTTTGGAGGAAAAATCTAATTTTTCAAATATTTTTTGTTCGTATAAATTTGTTTACATTTTTTTTTTATTTTATAGTTTAAACAAATAAAAATAATAACAAAAATAAAAATATTTCATTTAAAAAAAAAGGATATTTTCTATTTTTGACCGCGCTTTGTATGGGCGGGTACCCACTGTGCACTTCATTCTGTTTTTTTTTTTTTTTCAAACAATTGAATAACACATTTTCCTCCAATTTTTCGGATATTTCTTTTCAGAAAATTAACGTCATAATTTTTCCACTTTTTCTTTAACTTTATTCATTGATTCAATGTTTTCACATGACACCACTATAGCACCTTTATCCACTTTTTTAATTCCAGCTACCTTTATAGCAGAACCTTCAGGGTTTACACTCCATTTTACTTCCGATTTTGTTTTGTCAGAAGTTTGGTGCCCTTTTGGTTTAATTAAAACAGCACCTTTTTTCACTGCACTAGCGTATATTTTTTTTTCGTTTCCACTGAAACTCATACTTGCGCATTCATTTAAAATTATTCAAACACCGTTTAATTATATTAAAGTTTTAAAATTGTTTATTTAATAAACATCTGCAACGAATGGCTTGAAACCACTTCCAAGCCGTTCTATATTTTTTTCAAATACACTATTCACATCTTTCAAAACAAATCAAATGAATCATCAACTCAAAACAATAGAATCGTGTATTTACTTGAAACGAATACACCATTTGATTTTTGTCTCAAATGCATCGAATACAGCGAGTTACTATCGAACACATCGAATACACCGAATCAAATACAACAAATTAATATAATTTGAATTTGTATATTTGTAAATGTATTCATTAATGTTTGCGTTGTTTTTTATTTTTTTAGCTATACGAAAAATCTGAAATTCTAACAGCTCATAAAATGTGGAATTCTAATTTTTTGGTAAAAATTTCAAAACTATGTTACCGTTAAGCGAAGTTATTAAGCTAAACGTTTTGAATTTTCTAACTTTTTCTTTCAAGTTTTTTTTTAAATATTTTCTAAACGTGTTGACATAAAAATCTGAAATTTTGACACAACATGTAATTTATTTTATAAAAAATAATAAAAAAAGAATTAAAATTATAAAAAATCACCAAGTACCGTTATTTGCATAGAATCGATTAAAAACCACACAACTCTTTACTGTTTGAATATAGTGTGTTAATTTTTTCATATATCGCATCTGTGTATATTTTTTTGATATCTCATTTGTAATTTTACGTGCCATACAAGCCTCACAATCATAAAATAAGTTTAAATTATAAATACACTAGAATTGAATTAGAAATTTTTTCCCAGTTCGTCGCTGCGACCAACTACCATTTGAGAAGTAAAGCTTAAAAAAGAAAAAAAAAACTATAGTGTATTTGATTTTATACTCGGTACATTCGGTGTATTCGATGTGTTTACAATATGTTAGGCTTGTTCTGTTCTATTTGATTCAAGCATTCAAGTCTAGGATATAAACCAAATACTGTATTCGTTCTGTTATAAAGGGATCGAATCGTGTGCAGTGTTTGTTTTCAAGAATAGTGTATTCATTTTCAGTGTACACTACTTTCTATGAATGCAACGAATAGAATACACTGAAGTACTGAGCTTGGTCAGAGAAGGCAAATGAATGTATTCATGCAGACCTCTATTATTTAATATTGATTAAACTAATATAAAATCGCGTATAGTAATTAGCTTATTTTATAGAGGTTAAACCTCTTTTTTCGAATAAGCCAAAAATTATTATTTAATTCTCGATATTTTTCCTTGTAAAAATTCTTAAGCTTTCCGCAGCCAAAATAAGACCGTTTGCTTTGAGTGTCTACTCTACCATTCTTTATTCCATCAATTTCACTGAATTTTCTGTGAACAGCAACAACAACTTAAAGGTTTTTACGAATCAATTTTTTATTAATTCGTTTATATTTTATTTGGCCGAAGTTATAGCTATTTCATGATTGCCAGGCAATGATCAGACTATTGGTGGTGCTAATCTTTAATCCAATTTTATTTGAAAAACTCTTGTAGGATTCGAATACACGTACATCAGATTTGTTTGTGTTATTTGTTTATCAAATGCATTTGGAGTCACAGTATTTTTATAAGCGCCTTTAAGTATGCTATCTTGTTCCGCCTCCATTTTTCTCCAGACCTTATTCATAGTACGTATCGAAAGAGGAGAGGTTGGAAGATCGGTTAAGAATCAGTGCATACCACTTCTAAGAATGTGCAAATCTGAGGTACGTGGGTAAAAGATCACAAAAGGCTTGAAATGATCAAAAAGTGAAAGATAAATCATATTTAATATGATAATAATAATGACTTTGGAACTGACGTTATTACGAAGGTGCGAAACTATGAAATTGGAACCAATAATGACTTTCTTACTGACAATACCGCTGGCCCATCCACAATAGGAGATAACTTAAATTTTCGAAATTCGAGTGATAAGTTAAATTCTGTTCTCTCCCAACCATCGATACTAAGCAATACAATAAACAAGAACAATGCGTACTGGGAAATGGTGAAAAAGAAAAAAAATAACCAAAGAAGTCATAATGAAATCATGGGAAGTGGGAAAAGCGAACTAAGTGCTGTAACTCCTATAGTCTGGTTGCATGTATCTAAATTTAATGTGGATACTGAACCTGAACAACTTATAAACCATATCTCAGATAAGACTGACATTCCAGCTAACTTGTTTAAATGTTACAAGCTTACTAAAAAAGGGATCGACAAATCAGATGTTACTCATGTGAATTTTAAGCTGAGTGTTCCTGCAATAAATTACAACAAATTGATGAGTGACTCTTCCATATGGCCAATGTACGTTAAGGTAAAAAAATTCGTTAACCACTCAAAAAACGACGTTGCGCGACAAATAGTGAATTCGACATGATACCAATCAATAATGCTGCTACATTGAACTTCGATGAAATCGATACTGCTGCATCTATACATCCTGGATCATCAAGTAATTTATTATTATATTATCAAAACGTAGGAGGCATAAGAACAAAGTTAGATTATCTATATCTTGTTTTTTCATCCTGTTTTTATGATATCATTTTACTAACTGAAACATGGTTAACTGAAAGCCAATTAACATCTGAATTATTTAACTCAAATTATACAGTTTTTAGAAAAGACAGATCTAAATTATTAACAAGTATGGATAGAGGGGGAGGTGTTTTAATTGCAATTAAATCATCTCTTTCGTGTAGAGAAATAGAACTTAAATCTTATACTTTTACTTCTACACTTAACTTCGATATTGACCAGTTAATTGTTTGTTTATCTTTGAATGATAATACTGAATTGTTCATTATAAATAATTATATTCCTCCTAATAGTTCTATTGAATATTATAACGTTTATTTTGAAAATTGTAACAGTATTTTAGAAAATCTGAGTAGCTCTCAGCATATAATTTGTATTGGCGATTTTAATCAAGGAAATGTAAAGTGGGTGTTGGATGCTGATGATAAATGTTTAATTCCATTTAATGTAAAATCTGAAGTCGAAAGTAATCTGATTGATTTTTTTAGTCGGTTTGACTTAATACAAATTAACTCTAATTGTAATGAATTAAATCGAATTCTTGATCTTATTTTTGTTGATAAGGAATTCAATATTTGTGTCGAAAAGTCTGACAGCCCCATTATCCAAAACTCAAAACATCACATTGCACTTGAAGGAACTATAAATTTTTATAACTACATATATGAAAAATCATAATATTAATAACTTTTTTGTACCAAACTTTAAAAAAGCGAACTTTGATGCAATGAATGAATATCTTTTATCTTTTCCTTGGGATGTACGAATTTCCAAAATCAATTTAAACAACGCAAATGAATCATTCTCATCCATTATCAATGAAGCTGTTCGTCGATTTGTTCCGCTTAAAAAATCTAAATCTTGTGCAAATCCAGCATGGTTTAATAAGAGATTAATTAATTTAAAAAATAGAAAAAATAAAGCATTTAAATTATTTAAAAAAAATAGGGAGAACAATGAACTTCGGTCGGTTTATTTAAAATGCCAAAAAGAATTTGACATGCTCTATAAATTTTTGTATCGATCCTATATGTTTACTATTGAATCTAACATTAAAAATAACAGTAAAAGCTTTTGGAATTTTATTAACTCTAAACGTAAATCAAACGGGTATCCAAGTTGTATGAAGTACTTAAATACATCAACAAGTGACTTGAATGAAATTTGTAATCTTTTTGCTGTCTATTTTCAGTCGGTTTATTCGTCAAACTCACCTTCTAATCTTGAAATACCACAGGTCCAGGCATCCGCTAATATAGGTTCAATGGTATTACAGGACTCAGAAGTCATGACAGCCCTGGTCAATTTAGACACAACCAAAAACGAAGGTCCCGATGGGATTCCACCCATATTATTGTTTAAATGTGCATCTGCTTTAGCAAGACCGTTGACGACAATTTTTAACTTGTCGCTTTACCAGGGTCAGTTCTTAGATTGTTGGAAATTGCCTTACATAACACCAGTTTTTAAGTCAGGTTCTAAACAAGATGTCACTAATTATAGACCAATCTGTAAAATTTCAGCTTTACCAAAGTTATTTGAGAAGATAGTCTTTGATAAACTATCTTTTCTAATAAAAGACATTGTTTTAGTATACCAACATGGTTTTATATCTGGCAGATCTACGGCAACTAATCTATCGTTAATGACCAGTTATATTATAAATAATTTCGAATCAAGTTTTCAAACAGACATTATATTTACCGACTTTGCCAAGGCTTTTGATCGCGTTAACCATCAAGTTCTTATGGGAAAACTCTTGCAATTTGGTTTTCATTCAAACTTTTACGATTGGTTAAAATCTTATCTAACTCATAGGGTTCAAATAGTTAAAATTGACGACAATTTTTCAGAACAAATCTTAGTGCCATCTGGTGTCCCTCAGGGCAGCCATTTGGGACCGCTCTTATTCCTTTTGTTTATTAATGATATTCCTGATATATTCAGAAATTCATTATGTCTTCTATTTGCAGATGATCTTAAACTGTATCGAATTACAAAATCCATACAAGATTGTATTTTATTAAATGAAGATTTAAGTAGATTTGCTGGTTGGTGCAATATTAATTTTCTGCACTTAAATGTATCTAAGTGTCAAGTAATGTCCTGTTACCGTAATAAATCACCCATATACTTCAACTACTCAATTAATAATTCTAAATTAGACCGAGTGGTTCAAAAAAAAGATCTTGGCATTATTTTAGATACAAAACTTTCCTTCTTGCCACATATGGATTACATTATCAATAAATCTAATCAAATGCTTGGTTTTGTTAAGAGAAACACCAAAGAGTTTAATGACCCTTTTACACTTAAGTCACTCTTTAATTCACTGGTTCGATCAGTGCTTGAGTACTGTAGTACAGTTTGGAATCCGTATTATAAAAATTCATGTGAACGAATTGAAAAAGTGCAAAGGAAATTTACAAGATATCCGTTTTTTAAATTAAATTGGAGAATTGATACTCCGTCTTATGAAACCAGGTGCCTGTTATTTGGAATGCTTAAATTGGAAAATCGACGTACATACTTTGGAATAATGTTTATCAGGGATATACTTTCATATCATATTAAATGTCCTCCATTACTTTCTTTAATTAGTATACGCGTTCCTAGAAGCAATTCTCGTGACTTCATTTTATTTTATGAGCGTTTCCATAAAACGAATTACGGTCGTAACGAACCAATCTCTCGTTGCATCAGAGAAGCTAATTTGGTTTGCAATGGATTAGACTTTTTTGATAGTTGTTCCAGAGATTCTTTTAAACTACATGTACTTAACTTATTAAATTTGACACCATTATGATTTAGAATCTTAGTTAATATTAACAAAGTATATAAAATCATTTATAATATAATTGTATCTTATTAGCAATTTGGTTTTTAAGAACTAATGTATTAGTCTGTAAGGGAAATTGTTTCTCTGTTTGATGATGAAATAAATAGAATAAGTTACTTCTAAAATAGAATAATAACAAAACGATTGAGAGATGCTATTAGAACCCAGTTAAAAAGGAAATGGCACATGAGATTCCAATACTATCGCGGAAGGAAGGCAGGTGCAAAAACTCCTGGGCGAAACACATGCAACACCTGCATTTAGTTGGCCTCAGACATGGAACAATCTAAGACCGGAAGCCTGTTTCTGAAGTCAACACGGCGAACCAAACAAGTGAAGGCTTAGTTTAAAGCAGTATAGTGGAAGAGTTGTGATCTCAGTTCCCAGACAGGAGACTTGAGACCATGACCACGTCGGTTGAATTAGAAGAAGAAAAATAAGAAAACGAGGGAAAATTTATATTCATATACCGTCTGTAACATTTGAATAGCCTCATACAAAACTTATTTTTAAAGTATTTGTTTTTGGTTCCTTTTTGATATGTATTCTTCAGACTTAAAAAGTTTCGAAAATCTAACAAAAAACCCCTGGGAAAATTTATCTTGCAGCCATTAAAATATCAATCTTAGTCTCACTTCAGTTCAACTGCCACTTACGTTTTCGTATTATAGAGTCAATGGGTTCCTGACCTGTCCTCGCATGAAGTTCATCATTGGAGATACGGTTAGACCAGAAAATCCGCAAGATGTTTCGCAGACATCTATTCACGAACGTTTGCAGCTTTCTTGTGACAGTGGGTGTTACTTTCCAAGTGCTGCATCCATAAAGAAGCACGGTTCCTACATTGGAGCGGAACAATCGTAGCTTGGTCTTTAAGCTTATAGAGTTGTTCCTCCATATTTTGAACAGCATTCCGAACGCAGCCTTTGCTTTCCCGATTCGGCTGGTTATATCTTGTTCGGTCCCGCCATCAGTAGAGACAATACTCCCAAGGTATTGAAAACTCTCTACCATCTCTACTAGTTGTCCAGAAATATCTATTTGAGCAGATGAGGAAGTTCCAAGGCTGATCCTCTTTGTTTTTGCCGTATTGATCTTAAGCCCGACGCTTTCAGCTTCTCTCTCCACCCTTGTTGTCATTTAATGTAGATCCATGATCCTATGAGAGAGTAAGCATACGTCAGGATTTCAAACTCCTCTGACAACCTCCCTTTATGCAGAACGTGACATTTGGATCCTTCATATGTAGCCTTGATTATAACAATCAATGAAGTGGTGAACGATATTCGACGCACTGTTCGATGATGATCCGCAAGGTGTTGATGTAATCCACACAGGAAGATCCAGTGCGGAAACCCGCTTGTTCGGCGTCAAGGGTGTCTTCTAGGTGGACTTTTATTCGTTCTAAGACGATTTTTGCTATAACCTTCGCTACAGCAGGCAGCACGCAAATTCCTCTCCAGTTTTCGTACTGAGTTAGGTCTCCTTTCTTTGGGAGCTTAACGATCATCCCCTTTTTCCACTCCTCAGGAAAATTTTCTGTTTCCCAGGCTCTTTCTATGAGTGGGTGCAGGAGCTCAGACGATGTTGTTGGCGCTGCTCGTAAGAGCTCTGCCGGAATGCCGACAAGCTTTGTTGTTTTTCAGTGCTCTGATTGCGGTTAAGTTTTCTTCTCTACTGGGGGATACAGTGCGTATTCGGGAATTTGTTACTACGGACGGTTCATTGGGTGATAGGTTGACTTCACTGGTGAAAACGCGATTTAAAACCGCAGAAAAGTGCTCCTTCCACCTTTTGATCTGGTCCTCATCCGAAACTAGCAGTGATCCGTCTATGTCCTTTACCAGGTGTTGTTTAGAGCTTTGGACACCTGTCAGCTCTTTGGTCATTCTGTAGACGGTCCTACTGTCACACCTACTTGCGGCCTCTTTTGCTTCTGCTGCCAATGCGTTGATATAGTTACGCTTGTCACGTCGCACGCTACAGTGAACTTCTCTCATCTTCATGCGGTACTCTGACTCTAGTTCGCTTCTGCCAGCTGTTGGAGTTGCTGCAATGCGAACTTTGAGCTGTTTTCTTTCTTCGATCCCAGCCCAAGTTTCTTCGGAAAGCCACGCACTATTTCTTCCTTGCGACCGACCGACTATACTTTCAGCACCGGATATGAAAACATTTTTCACAGCACACTAATGGTTTTCGATGGAGGTGGATTCTGTGCTGCTGATTGCTCTCATTCCTTGTGAAAGATGGTCCCTTAGTTGTTGACGGACTGCGGGATCCTTAAGTCTATCGGTATTAAATTTGGGCATTCGGGTGTTTTCTTGGGATCTCCGAACTGAAGCTGTGCGTAATCTTACGGTAGCAACCATCACTTTAGTTGATAAACGAATATCTCGTCGATTTCAATAATTAGTGTTTGTTGAGCTGTTTTATGTATGTAATTCTTTTTTAAAATAACTTTTTAATTAAATGAAAATTTAAAAACTACCGTGGAGATTGAAAAATTTTGTACTCCCACTTTCACAGTCCAATTATTGCAACAGCAATAAAAATTGATTTAAAACTTATATACATAAGTACATGCAGCCCAGGATTTGTTAGTCAGTTTCATTAACTGTTGTATGGAACAAACATTATTTCAAGACTAAAAAACATGTTTAATTTTTTTAAATTCATGTCTTTGTTGAGTGAACATTTTCAATTCTTGATAATATCTACAATTAAATTAATATGGTAATTTGTCTAAAAAAAGAAAAATATTAATAAATGTAAAAGTATAGGCAGACCACTTCTAAGCCGACAAAAATAAAAAGAGAATGGGTCAAATGTATATCCGAAAAACATTTATGTAAATGTATTATCTGTGTAAATGAAAGAAGAATAAAGTTACTAAAACTACTAGCCGATTTAATATTATTTGATAACTGATCAATGAGTGAAATCTTATCACTTAAACATATTAATTTTTTTTTTAAACTAGTAGTGTTTGGTGAAAGTTTTATAGTTGTATCACAAACTGATGTTAACAAAATGATCCATAGTTAGAACACCTATAACGGCTACTTTTTTTTAATTAATAATCTAACTTAAGGGGAAATACAATTTCTAATTACTACTGGGACCGTTTAACACGAGAAATATTTATTAATTATTTAGCCATCAAAAAATACTTCTATTTGAAGCGCACAGCTAAAAGCTATTGTATGACAATATAGGTGTTTCCAATGCTTTTTGATCATTTTTTTTTGTTTTAGTTCCCTATTTTTGATCTATTCAAAACTTAATTATGCTCCTGCGAAGTATTTAATGTTGGAAAATTTAATATTTTTTTTTTTAAATTTTCATCACCATCCCAAGTTTCATTTTCAGCGCAACTAGACAAGCTAAATAATAATAATCAATTAATAATTAATTTTACATAATGTGTTTTAAGGTGTTTACTCGGATGCAACAAAGTTTCCCTACTCAGGTGGCTACGTTTGGATTAGTGAATGCTGTCCAACTCGATTTGTATCTGTTTTTCATGGTTCCCTATTCGAAGGGGCACCAAATCCCCCATCATGTATTCTTAAGCTAATCTACCATTGGTCATGTCAAACAAACATTCAAAATGTTGTCCAGTGGGTCAAAGTAGATAATGTCTATATCAAAGGAGTCTACACATGGCTTCGTGCGGCGTGCACCTTAGCTATCCATCAAAAGTGTAAGCAGATGGGTGGACACGAAAAATATGTAGAGGTAAAAAATCAGTTTCATAAATGAAAAAAAAATCTCATTTAAATTCATATTTCAACAGGTCGGAGTAATTTCTCTCGGAACAACGAGCCAAGATGGTCAACAAAGACAAGTCAAAGTCGAAGTTCTTGGTGTATTGGATTATGCAGAGAAAACGATTCGCCTGCGAGCTGTTGAACCAGTTTCCGATGCGGACCGAAACTACAAAAAACGTTTCCAAACTATATTGGAACCTTTATCACGATGGGTAAACAAAGAGAGTACAATCGCTATTGATCTCACAGTTGACAAGATGACGCTCTACCAAATGGGCTTCAAAAATATTGTCCAAGCTGCTGCAAATGATTCTACCGCAAAGCACACTAACTCTTCGGTAATGGACTATCTACGTCGCATAGTACCAAGAATGTTCCAAAATACTCTCAGTCTGCTGTCACGTCAAATGATTCAACAGTTTCTCGATGAACTCGTCTGGAGGGAACAATTCGGAACATATGCCCTTCAAGCATTCAACAACATCACATCGCATTTGGCCGAACAAACTCGAATGAATACAGGCGACTATTTAACACAGCGGTTGTATCAGGTTGGTGTTATAAATTGTATAAATTTGTGTATAGGTTGTTTATTTATTCTCTTTCAAAGGTTGCTACGAACCCGTTCAAAGATTGGAGTGTCGCTCATGTACCCACAGAGAGTACACCATCAACTTCTACGACGCCAAAACGCTTAAAAAAACGTTAGTAGTTATGTATATCTATTTTATTTATTTTACTGCCATCAATTTAATTTTTAAACAACAAGTCTTACTACTTTATTATTTACTGTGTGTAAAACCATTCTACTTTAAGGATGTGACTGGATGGCTTTATGTTCTAATGATATTGTTTATAAATTTCTTCGCAATGAAGTATAAGTTTTTCTTTGTTCGCTTTTTCGCTGAAATAAAATCAATTTATTGTTACAACAAACAAAAGCGTACATTTTTTGGATTTAGAATTCTTATGGTTTGTTCTTGTCCAGATTGAAGTAGTTTTTACTATACGCTTAGAATGGTTGCTTTTGGCTTTGTTGGAACATGGAATTTGATTTTTCTAGAAATAACAGACGGAGAAGAAAAGACTACATGCCAACACACAATCGAGATAAATTTTTCTTTTGATGTTTTTTTTTGTTTCTCTCATTTCATTTGAATTTTTAGCAATCAACGAAGCAGACTATGCCCCTACTTCTTCTGTTCTTAAAATAAAAACCGAAAAGAAAGATACACCCAAACGAAAATTTGATGAAGCTACTGCTACTGTTAAAGTCGAAAAGAAATCCAAAACGAACAGTAACACTGCTACACTATCTTCGTTCAAAAAAACTATAGACATCAAACCGAAGATATCAAACCTTGAAATGAAAGGTCTCGAAGAATTGTACTACGGTGTCCAAGAGGGCACCGCGAGAAACTTTGAAACATTTATACCCAAACAATCAGTGGATTGTCCAATTTGTAGTGATTCGTTTGACTCAAATGAGAAATTACAAACCCATTTGGTTGCGCACATATCAATCGATGGCAAGGATCACCAATTCCAGTGTTTGTTTTGTTTAGAGAAACATGCAAGTGAGATAGTACTGTCGAAACATAATCAAATTATGCATCCAATGGAATCAAAGGCAGGCATTCAGTTTTGTTGTTTGATCTGCCAACAGAGACATTCTAGTTTGCACTTTTTGACTGTTCACATGCAGAAAACTCACAATTTGCTAGAATTGCCGTACGTATGTGAGGCTTGCGAGTATAGATCATCTTCGCACAGAGATCTAGTTAGACATTTCTATGATGATCACAAACAGCAGAACTTTCTACAATGTCCCTTGTGTTTGGGTGTAAGTTTTAAATTAATTATTTTTCTTTAAATTTTAGTTTATTTCTTTTTGTTATAAAAGATTTTTAGAATAGCTGTTAAAAGTGAACTGAAGCTGAAGAATGTAGAAGCGTTTTACATGCACCTAAAAGCGCATTTGCCAAAGGACGAATTGAAGAGGTGTCCTAAGTGTGCACTTAGTTTCCATGAGAAAGGTTTGTTTTAAATTGTTTTATGTGAGTGAGTCCGTTTCTAGAAAAAAATTCTTATCTGTTTAGGGCCCTTAAAACGGCATTTGGCATATCATCATCAGAGTAATGTTAAAGTGGCAAGTCAAATTCGGCCGCTTTTATCCAATTCATCCCTAATTGAAATCCCCAAGGTAAGACATAGATATTAAAACATTTTGCTATTTGTATTTTGATTTCTTTTGCTACGTTTTTCAACAAAAACTGCCTAATGGATAGAAGTTTAAAAAACTAAGACCAAGTTCTAGATCTTAATTTTTCAAAACTTCACTGAAAACTTATTTGTCTTTAATAAAAATAAGTTATTTAGGTTTATTTTACAGTTTAAAAAACAATAAATAAATGTAATAGAAAGGAAATAATTTCTTCCCATAGAATCGTGGACATAACAAGGAACCAACTCCATATGTCGTACAAACTAAATTCAAAGAATTGTACATCTATTTGAAAGCAGGAAGCATCTGCGCCGAATGTGACACCGAGGTACTAAATGAAGATCATTTCATGTAAGCTGATTATTTAAACAAAATTAAATCAAATATAAAGTGTTAATAATGTTATTGCAGCGGCCAATTGAAATGTACAAAATGCGCATATAAAACATGCTGCGAGCGTGCAATGTTCCAACACTCGACCGTCTGCCAAAATTCAAGCAGCAATAATCTTCCAGGAGCAATGGAATTGCCATCGGAAGAAGAAATGCATTGTGTTTGTGGATTCTCTACAGCAATTGGCAATAAAATGGCACGTCACTTGGCACTATGTTGCCATAAGTCAGCATACTTGAGTGTTGAAAATGCTTTAGAAAATACTGTTAAGCGTCATATGCTTGACATGTTGGGTTTGGTACGTCGCGATGGAGAAAAAATGACGGACACCGAGGCTATGACAACAGATACAGAAGTGACAACTGGTGTAGAAGAGATTGCACCAGCTCTAGAAAAAGCTGAAGATCCATCACCGGCTGATGAGTCTCAAGAGAATATTGATGAACCTTTGGAAGAGGAACATTTGCTCGAAGAACAAGATAAGGACGATTGAAGAATTTATGGTTGTTTCCTTTTTTTTAAATATATACACATACTTGTATCATAAATAAATATAAAGAAAAACATAAATTTAATAAATTAAAACCAATTATTGCAATAGTAAATTGTTTTTCATTGAGGCAGTTGTCTGCCGATTTTAGACAGATGCAATGCAGAAAGCACCAATATCGTGTCCAATTCTTTGTGGGATGCTTTTTCACTATCCAGAAAGATCTCAGGAGCACGATCATGAAATCTTGCAAGCACACGAGGTCGATAATCTGAAACATTATAAATAAGCGAATTACTGTTTTTTCATTAAATATACAATCTAAAACTTACCTACACTTCCAGCTAAAGGATTAGCTGTCAAGTTGAGTGCAACAAGCACAGGCAGGCAAGCCAGATTATCCACCTCATCCAAGTCGCTTATATGATTGCAACTCAAATCCAAGTTCTCTAAAGAATAAAGCTTTTTTAAACCTGAAAGTTTTTTTAGTTTATTTTGACTTAAATTCAAAGTAACCAAATTGCCAAGTTCTAAATGCCAATCAACGCAATTAATTATATAGTTCGCTGCCAAGTTAAGCGTATGCAAATTAGGCAGTTCACTGAGATTCTGAATAAAAGAAAGGCGATTCTGGTCAAGATTCAAGATACGAAGGGTAGGCACAGTTTTGATACTCGTGTCGATAGTTGTTAGAAGATTTCCTGAGAAGTTCAACTCTTTGACGTTGTACCAAATGTCTTTAGATTTGTTTTTATTCAGAGTGTCATCGAGATCGATTTTATGAAGATTATCACACATTAAAACCTGATTGATTCGAGTAATAGTAGTGTTGTGGACTGAAATATATTCTATATTAGGTTTTAGAAAAGCTGAAAGTTCAAATAACATTAAGTAAATTAATTAATTAAGTATTCAATTAAAAAAAAATTACCAATGTCAACGATATTCTCAGTTGAGAGACTAAAAAATTTTATCATTCTCAAATTACGGAAGGCATTAAGATTAAAGAATAGATTTTTCGGGATTATATTGCTTCGGCCAATTGGCACGTCAATGGAATTATAATCACATCCAGAATCACCAGTATCCTAAAAAAAAAAACAAATAACTATAAAATATTAGCGTAGTCCTTATCAAGGTCATTGTCCAATTTTGATTGGAATTTAGAAAACAAATTTATAACTTTTTTTTAACTATGTATATATAAATAGCAACACTTGTTCAGCATTTCAAAATCATATAAACAGGCCTATGATGTAAATTTAGAACTATTGTGTATATAAGATGCATTTTACCATAGTTTCAGCTTTTTTTAAAAAAAGTTAATCTGTTGCTTAAGTTTGATTGCACTTAAAATAAAATATGGGGCCATCGACCCCAATTTTTTGACCATACGTTTGTGAATTTAAACCTACCAGCCTTCCAATCTCTTATTGAAAAAATTGTTGGTTACAATATTTCATTATGATCTCCCCAATAATTAAAATATCGTCTTCATACAAATATCATCATTTTTCGTTTATGAGGCTCATATTAACAAAAATATATGTAGGTACAGATGTATATGTAGAGTAAAATCATTCGATTTAAAAAAATAATGAAGGCATCATTTGTGGTGGTTATTGGTGGTAATTTATTATTTTTTAATCATTATTGATTTATTGATATTCGTTAAACAACTAACGTTAAAGCTAAAAGTTACATTTTAATCTTTAAATTTAAATAAACTATAATAACTATGCATATATACAATACGAAAATTTGAATTAAAAACTAACGTGAAGAGTTCAAAAAATTTAATTTACTTTACTTATAAAATCATTACTAAGGGAAGAAATTAAAAAGTAGTATTCGTTATAAACTGAAATCATTTGGTTTAGAGGGCTATTCTTGCCATAGTTTGTTCTACTTAATATAAAACGTAATGGAATTTGTCTCATTTTTGTTCGGCTTTAATTAAAGTTTATACGACCCATTATCGATGGCGATGTGATTGACCCATTGATTAATTTTATAATAAAACAAAGCTGAATGTATTGTCTATGTTGTACGCCGCAAAGTCATGAATATGACGCGATACTATCTGTTACATAAGTAGGAAGAAACGCACATAATAAATTTATTGTTAAAACATAGGGCCTTTAGTTCGGTAGATAATGTCTTATGGCACAATTTATCGAACGCCTTACTGAAGTCTATGAAAATAAATTCAACTTGTTGTTTCTTGAATTGTATTCAATTTAAAGATCCGATTTTTTTAAGCGCAGAATTGAATTAAATTGAAAATCAAAATAATGATTTTCAGTAATTTTTTTTATTACAAGATTTTTATGATTTACAGAATATAAATACTTTTTTTTTGGGGTCCACTTCTATCAGTTAATTGCAATCGACTTAGTAAAAGTAAGAATAACATCACTTATTTCCATTATCTATATATTAGGGGTATTCATGCAACGGTGGAAAACTCGGATAAACCTCAGAAACCAGATAATTTTACCTCCGCAGAAACGAGCTGTCAAAATTTGTATGGGAAAAATATTCTGCAAACCAGTTAAATTCATCTCACAGAATTGATGCAGAAAGCGAAGAAATAAACCTCATAAAGTTTCGAGAAGTAATTTGTGACCTTTAGTTGTGACAGCTGATTATTTCTCACATTTATGCAAGAATTTTTATGGGGTGCTCATGCAAACGTAAAGTATCTCGTTGCATGAATACCCTTAATTTTCCGCTTTGCAGAAAGATATAATTTTCCGCTTGATGTTTGCATGAGCACCCCATAAAAATTCTTGCCATGTGCTCTGTAGCACCTGAATCCAGGATAAACTTAATAAATCCACTTCTTTGTTTGGTAACTAATTTCACAGCTGCATTCATTGTTGAGCTTCGCTTACAACGACTTCTTCAGATTCAAATTTACTGATCGCACTTAACGAAACAACAGCTTCCTTTGATAACGTTGCGTTTGCACTGTTTTTACTTGGTCCGTCCTTCTTAAAGAAAGTCTTTTTGCTCTTCTTTTTCACCTTCTTGTTGCAGTGAGCCTTAATGTGACCCACCTGACCACAGCCATAATAAATAATACTTGCGTTCATTGCAACTGGTGTAGACAAACCACTGGAAGTTCCTTCTTTTCGCTTGTTATGTTCGTCCAACAATCGGCACTTAACAAAATCTAGTGTAAGATTTGTCTGCTCTATCTTCTCAATAGCAACCACCAAAGTATCATAAGATTTTGGCAATGTAAGCATCAAGAAATAGGAACATCGATATCTTCCATTTCCTTTCCAGAGTCCTTCAAATCTCGAATGAGCCTATCGAAACATAAAATATGCTCTTTCAAGTCGTCCCCTTCGCGATAGGCCATTGAATGTAGTTGACGTTCCAACAAAATTCTTCCAGCAATAGTCTTTCGTTCATATATGCTTTCAACGTGTCCTTTACTTCAAGAGATTCGACGTCTACATTTTAAATTGAGCTATCTTCCCCCAACTCGGCTCTATGAAATCCTTAATGTATGGTCAACCGTTTACAGATACTGCAAACATGCTCTCAATTATCGCAATAGTTTTCTATAGCTCTGCAACCAGTTATTGCAATTTGAAGTTTAAATAAATGTGTCTAATTGCTTAATAATTTTGTATGTTTCAAATCATTATAAAATTGATAAATTACTTTTTGTGTTTCAAATCATTTCAAAATTGATTTATCTTTTTGTTTGAATTTTTAGGTCATCTATTTATTTTTTGAATCATCTCAAAATTGTTGGATACGCTCTTGATGCTTTAAAAAATTAAACTTTTATAACTAATTAACTTATGTTATGTTTATTATTTGAATTTAACTTCTTTATATAACTGTATTTTGTAATGAATTGTCGTTCAGGTAGACGGCGGAATAGCCATGTCCTTATTCTCAAAGGAAAAATATTGTAAATTATTTATATGTTTTAAGTAAAGAAATTATCTATCTATCTATCTATCTATATGCTCGACAACCCATCGACCATCTGCTTTGCTGTCGATTTTCCTTTTATGTTTTCTAACTGGCTATCATGAACGCTCTGAACAATTATATTCTTGCATCTTGCCGAATTTTCATCTTTTCTGTGTCATTTTCTGTTGCCTCAACTAGCTGTACAATATCCTCTTCGATGTATTTTCCCAAGCCTTTCTCATCAAGAGCAATTTCGCTACGGAAACGCCAATTGTTGAAATTCGTCCCATCGAATAGAGGAATACCAGTAGTCTTCATGTTAAAAGATGATGTTTCAGACATTCTTAATAAACCATTTACAGACTTATATAGTCTATATATATATAGTATGTTACAAATAAAACGAGTCTGGGCCCATAACCTGAAGACTTTCAAGTTAATTTGAAATTTGAATTAACTGGCTATCATGAACGCTCTGAACAATTATATTCTTGCATCTTGCCGAATTTTCATCTTTTCTGTGTCATTTTCTGTTGCCTCAACTACATAGCTGTACAATATCCTCTTCGATGTATTTTCCCAAGCCTTTCTCATCAAGAGCAATTTCGATACGGAAACGCCAATTGTTGAAATTCGTCCCATCGAATAGAGGAATACCAGTAGTCTTCATGTTAAAAGATGATGTTTCAGACATTCTTAATAAACCATTTACAGACTATATATGTATGTTACAAATAAAACGAGTGTGGGCCCATAACCTGAAGACTTTCAAGTTAATTTGATGAATAGTTCATTAAGAATGAAAATAAAAATTAGTTTTTCAATAAACAATAGTAAAAAAGATTACTAAACAATATTAGTGAAAAACAAAATAAAACAAACATCCAGTGATCTAAATTACATATTTTAGTAATACAGTCTTAGTTCGTTATAATCGCAACCACAAATGATACAAATTTCCGACCACTGGCACACCTTAACAAAAGTTCTTCTAACCGCCATAATTGGCAAATAAGTTTTTGAGTTCTTAGAAAAATATATTTTCACAAAATCAGATTAAATGTTGGATGCATGTATACTAATACTACTAATTTATGTATATAAAAGTTTTGACGTTCAGTGATTTCATTGTAATAAGGGTATTCATGCAACGAGATAATAGGGGTATTCATGCAACGGTGGAAAACTCGGATAAACCTCGGAAACCAGATAATTTTATCTCCCCAGAAACGAGCTGTCAATATTTGTATGGGAAAAATATTCTGCAAACCAGATAAATTTATCTCACAGATTTGTTGCAGATAGCGAAGAAATAAACCTCATAAAGTTTCGAGAAGTAATTTGTGACCTTTAGTTGTGACAGCTGATTATTTCTCACATTTATTCAAGAATTTTTATGGGGTGCTCATGCAAACGTAAAGCGGAAAATTATATCTTTCTGCAAAGCGGAAAATTAAGGGTAGGTATTCATGCAACGAGATAATTTTTCGCTTTGCAGAAAGATATAATTTTCCGCTTGATGTTTGCATGAGCACCCCATAAAAATTCTTGCCATGTGCTCTGTAGCACCTGAATCCAGGATAAACTTAATAAATCCACTTCTTTGATTGGTAACTAATTTCACAGCTGCATTCATTGTTGAGCTTTGCTTACAACGACTTCTTCAGATTCAAATTTACTGATCGCACTTAACGAAACAACAGCTTCCTTTGATAACGTTGCGTTTGCACTGTTTTTACTTGGTCCGTCCTTCTTAAAGAAAGTCTTTTTGCTCTTCTTTTTCACCTTCTTGTTGCAGTGAACCTTAATGTGACCCACCTGACCACAGCCATAATAAATAATACTTGCGTTCATTGCAACTGGTGTAGACAAACCACTGGAAGTTCCTTCTTTTCGCTTGTTATGTTCGTCCAACAATCGGCACTTAACAAAATCTAGTGTAAGATTTGTCTGCTCTATCTTCTCAATAGCAACCACCAAAGTATCATAAGATTTTGGCAATGTAAGCATCAAGAAATAGGAACATCGATATCTTCCATTTCCTTTCCAGAGTCCTTCAAATCTCGAATGAGCCTATCGAAACATAAAATATGCTCTTTCAAGTCGTCCCCTTCGCGATAGGCCATTGAATGTAGTTGACGTTCCAACAAAATTCTTCCAGCAATAGTCTTTCGTTCATATATGCTTTCAACGTGTCCTTTACTTCAAGAGATTCGACGTCTACATTTTAAATTGAGCTATCTTCCCCCAACTCGGCTCTATGAAATCCTTAATGTATGGTCAACCGTTTACAGATACTGCAAACATGCTCTCAATTATCGCAATAGTTTTCTATAGCTCTGCAACCAGTTATTGCAATTTGAAGTTTAAATAAATGTGTCTAATTGCTTAATAATTTTGTATGTTTCAAATCATAATAAAATTGATAAATTACTTTTTGTGTTTCAAATCATTTCAAAATTGATTTATCTTTTTGTTTGAATTTTTAGGTCATCTATTTATTTTTTGAATCATCTCAAAATTGTTGGATACGCTCTTGATGCTTTAAAAAATTAAACTTTTATAACTAATTAACTTATGTTATGTTTATTATTTGAATTTAACTTCTTTATATAACAGTATTTTGTAATGAATTGTCGTTCAGGTAGACGGCGGAAGAGCCATGTCCTTATTCTCAAAGGAAAAATATTGTAAATTATTTATATGTTTTAAGTAAAGAAATTATCTATCTATCTATCTATCTATATGCTTGACAACCCATCGACCATCAGCTTTGCTGTCGATTTTCCTTTTATGTTTTCTAACTGGCTATCATGATCATCTTTTCTGTGTCATTTTCTGTTGCCTCAACTACATAGCTGTACAATATCCTCTTCGATGTATTTTCCCAAGCCTTTCTCATCAAGAGCAATTTCGATACGGAAACGCCAATTGTTGAAATTCGTCCCATCGAATAGAGGAATACCAGTAGTCTTCATGTTAAAAGATGATGTTTCAGACATTCTTAATAAACCATTTACAGACTATATATGTATGTTACAAATAAAACGAGTCTGGGCCCATAACCTGAAGACTTTCAAGTTAATTTGATGAATAGTTCATTAAGAATGAAAATAAAAATTAGTTTTTCAATAAACAATAGTAAAAAAGATTACTAAACAATATTAGTGAAAAACAAAATAAAACAAACATCCAGTGATCTAAATTACATATTTTAGTAATACAGTCTTAGTTCGTTATAATCGCAACCACAAATGATACAAATTTCCGACCACTGGCACACCTTAACAAAAGTTCTTCTAACCGCCATAATTGGCAAATAAGTTTTTGAGTTCTTAGAAAAATATATTTTCACAAAATCAGATTAAATGTTGGATGCATGTATACTGATACTACTAATTTATGTATGTATATAAAAGTTTTGACGTTCAGTGATTTCATTGTAATAAGGGTATTCATGCAACGAGATAATAGGGGTATTCATGCAACGGTGGAAAACTCGGATAAACCTCGGAAACCAGATAATTTTATCTCCCCAGAAACGAGCTGTCAATATTTGTATGGGAAAAATATTCTGCAAACCAGATAAATTTATCTCACAGATTTGTTGCAGATAGCGAAGAAATAAACCTCATAAAGTTTCGAGAAGTAATTTGTGACCTTTAGTTGTGACAGCTGATTATTTCTCACATTTATTCAAGAATTTTTATGGGGTGCTCATGCAAACGTAAAGCGGAAAATTATATCTTTCTGCAAAGCGGAAAATTAAGGGTAGGTATTCATGCAACGAGATAATTTTTCGCTTTGCAGAAAGATATAATTTTCCGCTTGATGTTTGCATGA
Source organism: Syrphus vitripennis (assembly GCA_958431115.1). Lineage (NCBI taxonomy): Eukaryota > Metazoa > Arthropoda > Insecta > Diptera > Syrphidae > Syrphus > Syrphus vitripennis. The sequence continues at coordinate 36,151,261 of OY288109.1, read as the reverse complement.
GCACCCCATAAAAATTCTTGCCATGTGCTCTGTAGCACCTGAATCCAGGATAAACTTAATAAATCCACTTCTTTGATTGGTAACTAATTTCACAGCTGCATTCATTGTTGAGCTTTGCTTACAACGACTTCTTCAGATTCAAATTTACTGATCGCACTTAACGAAACAACAGCTTCCTTTGATAACGTTGCGTTTGCACTGTTTTTACTTGGTCCGTCCTTCTTAAAGAAAGTCTTTTTGCTCTTCTTTTTCACCTTCTTGTTGCAGTGAACCTTAATGTGACCCACCTGACCACAGCCATAATAAATAATACTTGCGTTCATTGCAACTGGTGTAGACAAACCACTGGAAGTTCCTTCTTTTCGCTTGTTATGTTCGTCCAACAATCGGCACTTAACAAAATCTAGTGTAAGATTTGTCTGCTCTATCTTCTCAATAGCAACCACCAAAGTATCATAAGATTTTGGCAATGTAAGCATCAAGAAATAGGAACATCGATATCTTCCATTTCCTTTCCAGAGTCCTTCAAATCTCGAATGAGCCTATCGAAACATAAAATATGCTCTTTCAAGTCGTCCCCTTCGCGATAGGCCATTGAATGTAGTTGACGTTCCAACAAAATTCTTCCAGCAATAGTCTTTCGTTCATATATGCTTTCAACGTGTCCTTTACTTCAAGAGATTCGACGTCTACATTTTAAATTGAGCTATCTTCCCCCAACTCGGCTCTATGAAATCCTTAATGTATGGTCAACCGTTTACAGATACTGCAAACATGCTCTCAATTATCGCAATAGTTTTCTATAGCTCTGCAACCAGTTATTGCAATTTGAAGTTTAAATAAATGTGTCTAATTGCTTAATAATTTTGTATGTTTCAAATCATAATAAAATTGATAAATTACTTTTTGTGTTTCAAATCATTTCAAAATTGATTTATCTTTTTGTTTGAATTTTTAGGTCATCTATTTATTTTTTGAATCATCTCAAAATTGTTGGATACGCTCTTGATGCTTTAAAAAATTAAACTTTTATAACTAATTAACTTATGTTATGTTTATTATTTGAATTTAACTTCTTTATATAACAGTATTTTGTAATGAATTGTCGTTCAGGTAGACGGCGGAAGAGCCATGTCCTTATTCTCAAAGGAAAAATATTGTAAATTATTTATATGTTTTAAGTAAAGAAATTATCTATCTATCTATCTATCTATATGCTTGACAACCCATCGACCATCAGCTTTGCTGTCGATTTTCCTTTTATGTTTTCTAACTGGCTATCATGAACGCTCTGAACAATTATATTCTTGCATCTTGCCGAATTTTCATCTTTTCTGTGTCATTTTCTGTTGCCTCAACTAGCTGTACAATATCCTCTTCGATGTATTTTCCCAAGCCTTTCTCATCAAGAGCAATTTCGATACGGAAACGCCAATTGTTGAAATTCGTCCCATCGAATAGAGGAATACCAGTAGTCTTCATGTTAAAAGATGATGTTTCAGACATTCTTAATAAACCATTTACAGACTATATATGTATGTTACAAATAAAACGAGTCTGGGCCCATAACCTGAAGACTTTCAAGTTAATTTGATGAATAGTTCATTAAGAATGAAAATAAAAATTAGTTTTTCAATAAACAATAGTAAAAAAGATTACTAAACAATATTAGTGAAAAACAAAATAAAACAAACATCCAGTGATCTAAATTACATATTTTAGTAATACAGTCTTAGTTCGTTATAATCGCAACCACAAATGATACAAATTTCCGACCACTGGCACACCTTAACAAAAGTTCTTCTAACCGCCATAATTGGCAAATAAGTTTTTGAGTTCTTAGAAAAATATATTTTCACAAAATCAGATTAAATGTTGGATGCATGTATACTAATACTACTAATTTATGTATATAAAAGTTTTGACGTTCAGTGATTTCATTGTAATAAGGGTATTCATGCAACGAGATAATAGGGGTATTCATGCAACGGTGGAAAACTCGGATAAACCTCGGAAACCAGATAATTTTATCTCCCCAGAAACGAGCTGTCAATATTTGTATGGGAAAAATATTCTGCAAACCAGATAAATTTATCTCACAGATTTGTTGCAGATAGCGAAGAAATAAACCTCATAAAGTTTCGAGAAGTAATTTGTGACCTTTAGTTGTGACAGCTGATTATTTCTCACATTTATGCAAGAATTTTTATGGGGTGCTCATGCAAACGTAAAGCGGAAAATTATATCTTTCTGCAAAGCGGAAAATTAAGGGTATTCATGCAACGAGATAATTTTTCGCTTTGCAGAAAGATATAATTTTCCGCTTGATGTTTGCATGAGCACCCCATAAAAATTCTTGCCATGTGCTCTGTAGCACCTGAATCCAGGATAAACTTAATAAATCCACTTCTTTGATTGGTAACTAATTTCACAGCTGCATTCATTGTTGAGCTTCGCTTACAACGACTTCTTCAGATTCAAATTTACTGATCGCACTTAACGAAACAACAGCTTCCTTTGATAACGTTGCGTTTGCACTGTTTTTACTTGGTCCGTCCTTCTTAAAGAAAGTCTTTTTGCTCTTCTTTTTCACCTTCTTGTTGCAGTGAGCCTTAATGTGACCCACCTGACCACAGCCATAATAAATAATACTTGCGTTCATTGCAACTGGTGTAGACAAACCACTGGAAGTTCCTTCTTTTCGCTTGTTATGTTCGTCCAACAATCGGCACTTAACAAAATCTAGTGTAAGATTTGTCTGCTCTATCGTCTCAATAGCAACAACCAAAGTATCATAAGATTTTGGCAATGTAAGCATCAAGGAAATAGGAACATCGATATCTTCCATTTTCTTTCCAGAGTCCTTCAAATCTCGAATGAGCCTATCGAAACATAAAATATGCTCTTTCAAGTCGTCCCCTTAGCGATACGCCATTGAATGTAGTTGACGTTCCAACAAAATTCTTCCAGCAATAGTCTTTCGTTCATATATGCTTTCAACGTGTCCTTTACTTCAAGAGATTCGACGTCTACACTTTAAATTGAGCTATCTTCCCCCAACTCGGCTCTATGAAATCCTTAATGTATGGTCAACCGTTTACAGATACTGCAAACATGCTCTCAATTATCGCAATAGTTTTCTATAGCTCTGCAACCAGTTATTGCAATTTGAGGTTTAAATAAATGTGTCTAATTGCTTAATAATTTTTCAAATCATAATAAAATTGATAAATTACTTTTTGTGTTTCAAATCATTTCAAAATTGATTTATCTTTTTGTTTGAATTTTTAGGTCATCTATTTATTTTTTGAATCATCTCAAAATTGTTGGATACGCTCTTGATGCTTTAAAAAATTAAACTTTTATAACTAATTAACTTATGTTATGTTTATTATTTGAATTTAACTTCTTTATATAACTGTATTTTGTAATGAATTGTCGTTCAAGTAGACGGCGGCGGAATAGCCATGTCCTTATTCTCAAAGGAAAAATATTGTAAATTATTTATATGTTTTAAGTAAAGAAATTATCTATCTATATGCTTGACAACCCATCGACCATCTGCTTTGCTGTCGATTTTCCTTTTATGTTTTCTAACTGGCTATCATGAACGCTCTGAACAATTATATTCTTGCATCTTGCCGAATTTTCATCTTTTCTGTGTCATTTTCTGTTGCCTCAACTAGCTGTACAATATCCTCTTCGATGTATTTTCCCAAGCCTTTCTCATCAAGAGCAATTTCGATACGGAAACGCCAATTGTTGAAATTCGTCCCATCGAATAGAGGAATACCAGTAGTCTTCATGTTAAAAGATGATGTTTCAGACATTCTTAATAAACCATTTACAGACTATATATGTATGTTACAAATAAAACGAGTCTGGGCCCATAACCTGAAGACTTTCAAGTTAATTTGATGAATAGTTCATTAAGAATGAAAATAAAAATTAGTTTTTCAATAAACAATAGTAAAAAAGATTACTAAACAATATTAGTGAAAAACAAAATAAAACAAACATCCAGTGATCTAAATTACATATTTTAGTAATACAGTCTTAGTTCGTTATAATCGCAACCACAAATGATACAAATTTCCGACCACTGGCACACCTTAACAAAAGTTCTTCTAACCGCCATAATTGGCAAATAAGTTTTTGAGTTCTTAGAAAAATATATTTTCACAAAATCAGATTAAATGTTGGATGCGGAAAATTAAGGGTATTCATGCAACGAGATAATTTTTCGCTTTGCAGAAAGATATAATTTTCCGCTTTACGTTTGCATGAGCACCCCATAAAAATTCTTGCATAAATGTGAGAAATAATCAGCTGTCACAACTAAAGGTCACAAATTACTTCTCGAAACTTTATGAGGTTTATTTCTTCGCTATCTGCAACAAATCTGTGAGATAAATTTATCTGGGGGGTCATTCCGTAACTCGATTATCGTCAGACGATATCGTTTGAACGATAGTGCTTCCTCTATTTGCTTCACGTAAGACGATAATCGTCTAAACGATATCGTCAAAACGATAGCGTTTGGACGATAGTTAAATAGGTATCGTCTTGCATTAATTTTGAAGTTTGTAGGTGACTGTAGTTGAGTTATTGAGTTCCCACTGTAATTTGACATTTGTTTTTTTTTATGTTATCTATTGACAAATGAAAGTGAAAATGTTTCGGCGCCCAAATTTTCTTATTTTAAATAGTGAAAATGAAATTGAAAATTGGAAAAAAAGACAATTAATACGAATACGACAATTAAGAGACAAATCAAATCCTTTTTCTCTTAAAAATCATATATAAGTATGTCTACGATATTATATATACGATAAAATAACTTACATTTTGTTGAAATTTTGATTTACCGCCATCAAACACATAACAGCACAAAAAAAAAAACATTTTACTGACATTTATCATTCAATTTGACAAGTCAAATACAGTTTGAGAGTTTCTGATATGTACAAGGCGTTCTCAAATTGTAAACGATTGACGACACGACAGTGCATGAGTTACATGAAGCAAATAATGGACGATATCGTCGACGATTATCGTTTTGACGATTATCGTTTTGAAAATTACGGAATGACCCCCCTGGTTTGCAGAATATTTTTCCCATACAAATTTTGACAGCTCGTTTCTGGGGAGATAAAATTATCTGGTTTCCCTTTGTATATGAAAACTATAGTACTCTCATGGCGAGTTTTTTTTAGGGTTGCCCCGATCCTAATGGTGGCGCTGTTGTAAGCTCTTTTTTTGAGAGAGACTTTTTGTAGGGGAATTTTTTGAATGACGGCAATTGGGAGTAGGAGCGAGAAGGGAATACTAATTTGTTTCGTTGGGAGAATTCAAAATTAAAACAAAATTTCAAAGAGAATAAGAAAATAAGAAAACAAAACCATCTGTTTTTCAGTTTTGCCTTCTTCAGGCTGGCGAGCAAAAAATGTAGGTCTAGCAGTATGTTTTTGTTTGATTTTTCCTTTGGATATGATTTTTCTCCTTTTGTAGTTTTGTTGCTTTATTTTCACTGTGCAAGGTAGAATATATCTTTGCATATGAAAACATATACAAAGAATATAAATGTGCATACATAATTCTATAGCTTGAGGTTTTGTTATTATTTTATGGCTTATTGACTGTTCATTTTTTGGTGGCATTTCGGGGTGGTTTTTTAATGTTGATGTGAAGTTTTTAATTGGCATTAATATTCAGTTATACCTAACTTATAACAATGTTTTTGCTTTTGCGAGTGTCCATTTATATCAAGAAGTTAAGTTGGTGCAATAATTGTGTTGTGTTGTGTTGTGTTGTGGTGAATTGATATTTGCAAATAAACAAATAAATTTATAATTTTTTTTCTTGTAAAATTACTTTTTATACCTATTGTTTTTAAGTGAAATTTTCCGGTTGAAACAATGAAGATATTAACTAACAATTAGAATAAAAAGATTCTTGTGTTGAAGTGAATAAAAAATTAATATGTTTTGCCGTCGGCAAAATTATTTTTTTTTCAACCAGCTTTTTATAAATTTCTTTTAAATAAAAATAATTACTTTTCGCAAGTTTCCATGCGATAAGAAAATGCAAATATCAATTCAACCTGGTTGGATTAGACAAAATTGATCTAAACAATCTACGAACAGGAATACCCACCCTCAAATCTTATAAGAATTTTTTTTGTTCCGATTTGAATGCATTGAAATCAATGGCAAGATTTTGAGGGTAGGTAATTATTCGTGTTTTGTTTTATTTGGAAGATTTCAGGATTGATAATTAAATTGATTTTTGTAACTTATTATTGTAGCTGGTTAGGTGGTTAGGTAGATTGTCTGTAAGTGAGAACCCCATTATCATTAGGTACAATGAAAATAATAAAGTACAAATTTCAATATAAGTAGGTAGGTATCTTTCCTGAAATCTTGCAAAAAAAAACTATTTTCATAAGTAGGCACTTAAGGACATTTATATCCACCCTCAAATAAAAATACCTATGAAGCTAAGAAAATTAATGAGAATAATTAAATAATATTTCTCTGATTTTATATGCACACAGCACAAAGCCCATATACATATAAAAAGCTATAGGAATATTATTTAACATTTTTTCAATCTGTAAGTGGGAACCCCAATAAAATAATAAGATTTTCATTGTAGGTAAGTATACATATGTGGGTAGGTACCTACAAATCAATTTTTTTGAAAATTTTAAAGCGAAGCATTATTGAAAGATTTGCTTACTTACAGAATACATTTTTTAAGGATTTTGTTCTTCAAAAAAAATGTTGAGTTCCTACAAAAATAATAACTACGAGCAGTAGGTAGGTAAAAAATTAAAAAAAAAAAAAAATTTCAAATATTCTGTATTGCGTTTTCCAAAATACATGGATAAACATTATTAACAAGAGACACAATACAAACTATAACATTCCATTGTATTTTCAATCTCACATTCAATTTAAAAAAAAAAATCGAAAAAAATCAATAACTTCGACAATTTCTTGATTTCAGTGCAGTACCTAAAAATGCACAAAATAGTTCTATACGGCTATTTTTTTATTTAATCGTCAAAATTTAAATTGGTTTTCAAAAACACACACAGGACACAATTAAAGACCAGTGTGTGTTTAAATAATTAAAATCGAACAAGAACTTTTAAAATGAAAGCTTGTCGTAAGCAGCACTTAAACAAATTTCGTAACATTTTTCTTGAAATTGTCATAAGTGAATCATATAAACCGATGTTATTTTAAATCTACTGGCTTTAAATTCATGATTTAAACGTTTACTAGTCTTTAACTAGTTTACCTATGTGTTTCTACAAAAAAAATTAACAAATACAAAAAAAAATGATAAAAAATCCTAATTTTCACTAAATTCGTAGGTAGGTACTGACTACCTGACAATAAAAAAAACTCTTATATAACATTTTTTTTTTATTTTTCTTTAAAATTCTAAATGGTTTTCATAAACACATAGCAAACATCATTTATGACTTGTCTGCGTTTAAATTATAAAAATTTAACAAGAACTTTTGAAAAAATAAATGAGAAAAATTCCGGAAAATGAAAAAAAGAAAATAAAATCTAGAATGGTTTTTAAAAACATTATTTAAGACTTTATTATTTATTAAAAGTTAAAAAGTCGAAAATTGCAAAATTGATGTTTTTTACGTTTTTCGTGAATTTTAGATAGTTTTTGATTTTTTATAATCATATGAAGGTATATGTACATTTATAAAATTTTTAGAAGCATATAGCTTCAAAAACAAAATACTTACTATGTTATTAAAAACCTGACCTCAAGTCAGGCGTTTTTAATAATCTTTCTTAAATTACCTCCCTGTCATCTACAATTGAAACTGAAAAAATAAAATAAAACATTACGTATTCTTTTCGTTGGGTGATGTTTTATTACCCAGCACTGTGCCTCACAATGTTTTTATTTTATAACTTCAAAAATACCAACCAAAATAACGAAAACCAAAGCAACGTTGTCAATTTTCTCCATCTCTTTGGGTACCAAGTACCTGCAAAATAACGACAGAAAAATGTAAACAAAACCAACAACAACTATCAAAACCCACCAAAAAAAAATGTAAACAAACGAAACCAAGACAGAATTTCCTTTATTCCCATTTATTATTTCTTTCATTATAACCATTTCCTCATATTCTCCCTTATTCACTCCTACTCTAATAAATACTCTATATACCTTCTCTTTCTTAAAATATTCTCATCTACTCTTTATCTCTCACCGAAACAACATATCCCCTCCTGAACTTTGAGTAAGGGTTGCCCGCATACATTAGATGTCGCCCCATTCGACTTCCACCATGAGAGTACTATAGTTTTCATATACAAAGGGTTTCCGAGGTTTATCCGAGTTTTCCACCGTTGCACGAATACCCCTATTATCTCGTTGCATGAATACCCTTATTACAATGAAATCACTGAACGTCAAAACTTTTATATACATAAATTAGTAGTATTAGTATACATGCATCCAACATTTAATCTGAATTGTGAAAATATATTTTTCTAAGAACTCAAAAACTTATTTGCCAATTATGGCGGTTAGAAGAACTTTTGTTAAGGTGTGCCAGTGGTCGGAAATTTGTATCATTTGTGGTTGCGATTATAACGAACTAAGACTGTATTACTAAAATATGTAATTTAGATCACTGGATGTTTGTTTTATTTTGTTTTTCACTAATATTGTTTAGTAATCTTTTTTACTATTGTTTATTGAAAAACTAATTTTTATTTTCCTTCTTAATGAACTATTCATCAAATTAACTTGAAAGTCTTCAGGTTATGGGCCCAGACTCGTTTTATTTGTAACATACATATATAGTCTGTAAATGGTTTATTAAGAATGTCTGAAACATCATCTTTTAACATGAAGACTACTGGTATTCCTCTATTCGATGGGACGAATTTCAACAATTGGCGTTTCCGTATCGAAATTGCTCTTGATGAGAAAGGCTTGGGAAAATACATCGAAGAGGATATTGTACAGCTAGTTGAGGCAACAGAAAATGACACAGAAAAGATGAAAATTCGGCAAGATGCAAGAATATAATTGTTCAGAGCGTTCATGATAGCCAGTTAGAAAACATAAAAGGAAAATCGACAGCAAAGCTGATGGTCGATGGGTTGTCAAGCATATAGATAGATAGATAGATAGATAATTTCTTTACTTAAAACATATAAATAATTTACAATATTTTTCCTTTGAGAATAAGGACATGGCTCTTCCGCCGTCTACCTGAACGACAATTCATTACAAAATACTGTTATATAAAGAAGTTAAATTCAAATAATAAACATAACATAAGTTAATTAGTTATAAAAGTTTAATTTTTTAAAGCATCAAGAGCGTATCCAACAATTTTGAGATGATTCAAAAAATAAATAGATGACCTAAAAATTCAAACAAAAAGATAAATCAATTTTGAAATGATTTGAAACACAAAAAGTAATTTATCAATTTTATTATGATTTGAAACATACAAAATTATTAAGCAATTAGACACATTTATTTAAACTTCAAATTGCAATAACTGGTTGCAGAGCTATAGAAAACTATTGCGATAATTGAGAGCATGTTTGCAGTATCTGTAAACGGTTGACCATCCATTAAGGATTTCATAGAGCCGAGTTGGGGGAAGATAGCTCAATTTAAAATGTAGACGTCGAATCTCTTGAAGTAAAGGACACGTTGAAAGCATATATGAACGAAAGACTATTGCTGGAAGAATTTTGTTAGAACGTCAACTACATTCAATGGCCTATCGCGAAGGGGACGACTTGAAAGAGCATATTTTATGTTTCGATAGGCTCATTCGAGATTTGAAGGACTCTGGAAAGGAAATGGAAGATATCGATGTTCCTATTTCCTTGATGCTTACATTGCCAAAATCTTATGATACTTTGGTGGTTGCTATTGAGACGATAGAGCAGACAAATCTTACACTAGATTTTGTTAAGTGCCGATTGTTGGACGAACATAACAAGCGAAAAGAAGGAACTTCCAGTGGTTTGTCTACACCAGTTGCAATGAACGCAAGTATTATTTATTATGGCTGTAGTCAGGTGGGTCACATTAAGGCTCACTGCAACAAGAAGGTGAAAAAGAAGAGCAAAAAGACTTTCTTTAAGAAGGACGGACCAAGTAAAAACAGTGCAAACGCAACGTTTACAAAGGAAGCTGTTGTTTCGTTAAGTGCGATCAGTAAATTTGAATCTGAAGAAGTCGTTGTAAGCGAAGCTCAACAATGAATGCAGCTGTGAAATTAGTTACCAATCAAAGAAGTGGATTTATTAAGTTTATCCTGGATTCAGGTGCTATAGAGCACATGGCAAGAATTTTTATGGGGTGCTCATGCAAACGTAAAGCGGAAAATTATATCTTTCTGCAAAGCGAAAAATTATCTCGTTGCATGAATACCCTTAATTTTCCGCATCCAACATTTAATCTGATTTTGTGAAAATATATTTTTCTAAGAACTCAAAAACTTATTTGCCAATTATGGCGGTTAGAAGAACTTTTGTTAAGGTGTGCCAGTGGTCGGAAATTTGTATCATTTGTGGTTGCGATTATAACGAACTAAGACTGTATTACTAAAATATGTAATTTAGATCACTGGATGTTTGTTTTATTTTGTTTTTCACTAATATTGTTTAGTAATCTTTTTTACTATTGTTTATTGAAAAACTAATTTTTATTTTCATTCTTAATGAACTATTCATCAAATTAACTTGAAAGTCTTCAGGTTATGGGCCCAGACTCGTTTTATTTGTAACATACATATATAGTCTGTAAATGGTTTATTAAGAATGTCTGAAACATCATCTTTTAACATGAAGACTACTGGTATTCCTCTATTCGATGGGACGAATTTCAACAATTGGCGTTTCCGTATCGAAATTGCTCTTGATGAGAAAGGCTTGGGAAAATACATCGAAGAGGATATTGTACAGCTAGTTGAGGCAACAGAAAATGACACAGAAAAGATGAAAATTCGGCAAGATGCAAGAATATAATTGTTCAGAGCGTTCATGATAGCCAGTTAGAAAATATAAAAGGAAAATCGACAGCAAAGCTGATGGTCGATGGGTTGTCAAGCATATAGATAGATAGATAGATAGATAATTTCTTTACTTAAAACATATAAATAATTTACAATATTTTTCCTTTGAGAATAAGGACATGGCTCTTCCGCCGTCTACCTGTACGACAATTCATCTCAAAGATTCTGGCATTTCAGATTGCTGACATGAAGAGGTTCATCGATTGAAAAATGGATACAAGAAGCTTGACAAGAAGCAATTGGAAGCAATTTTAACAGCGAATTACGTAAAAATTCGCTGTCCGTACAGTGCTTTTGGCAAACAATTCTTCAACAAGACACCAGCTGAAATTTGGTCTGGGACAAAGCCAAATTTGTCCAATCTTCGTGTTTTTGGTTCGCATTGCTACAATCACATTCCAGCAGAAAGGCGATCTAAAATTGATAAAAAATCTGTCAAATGTATTATGATGGGATATGCGCCAAATGGTTACAGGTTGTGGAATGTGGAGAACAATACATTGATTGTCGGCAGAAACGTAATATTCAATGAAAGCTCACTTTTCAATCATCACTATGACAACGACACATCAGTTTCAGAGGCGGGAAAGAATGTATTTGACCACGGTATCATTTCGGATAGTATGGCGTTGTTAACATCTATAATGATAGCCACAATGCCAGTGTGGATGGCATAGACGACAATTGTAATAATGATCATGGTGTTCATATAGAGGACATCGGTGGCAGTTATAAGAATGATCATCGTGTCGAAACGGATAACATCGAGGAAATGAGTTTGCGCCGCGGCACAAGAAACCGACGACCACCTGAAAGGTTTGGAGATTTCGAGTTGGATGCGCATTTCGCATTATCTGTTCAAGAATTTGTCAATGATGATCCTCTTACAATCGCTGAAGCAAAACAACGAAGTGATTGGCATGAATGGGAGCAGGCCATCAAAGAGGAATACTTATCGCTGTTCAAAAATTAAACTTGGGCCGAGTGTGATTTGCCAGACGGCAGAAAACCAGTTTCATGCAAATGGGTGTTCAAATTGAAGATCAAGGCTAATGGTGAGATTGACAAATGTAAGGCAAATCGTTGGTTTCGATTACAGTGAAACCTATGCTCCGTCGCTAAACTGACAACAATGCGAATATTGTTATCTATTGCAACGAACAACAACTTGCATGTACACCAAATGGAGGTGAAAGGTGCATTTTTAAATGGTGAGCTTACTGAAACAATTTACATGGATTTGCCTGAAGGTCTCAAAAATGGAAGCAAAGTATGCAAGCTCAACAAGGCTCTCTATGGACTTAAGCAAGCATCAAGAACATGGAATACTAAGTTCAATAAAGGATTTGCTGAAGAGAGAGTTTGAGATGACCGACATTGGAAAGGTTAATACGTTCTTGGGAATGCATATCGAACAGAATGTTAAAGAAGGTACGACAACCCTGAGCCAAACACAATATTTAAAAAATGTCCTCAAGAAGTTTGGCATGAACGATTGCAAAGGCGTAGCAACTCCAATGGAATGTGGTATCAGTCTTGAAAAAGGAAATCCAAATGAATTGCCTGATGTACCTTATCGGGAATTGATTGGATGTTTGACGTACGCAACACTTACAAAACGACTAGACCTATGTGCAGCAACAAACTAATTTACCCGTTTTCAGAGTTGTTTTACCAATGAACATGAAGAGGATTTTACGATATCAAATCAAATCAAATATACTATCGATTTGAAGCTGGTTTTCACGCGAGATAAAGAGGCGGATTTGCTTATCGGTTTCACTGATGCAGACTGGGCTGGCGATAAAAATGATCGAAAGTCCATTTCTGGATATGTTTTTAAGATCTTCAACAACACCGTTCATCATCTACAGAGGCGGAATACATTACACTTTTTCAAGGGATCTGTGAGGCAAAATGGATACGAAGTTTACTTCTTGAAATGGGATTCAATTTTAATGCAGCAATAATTATTTACGAGGATAACCAGTCATGTATCAAAGTGGCAGAAGAGCCACGCGAAAACAAAAGGATGAAGCACATAGGTGTTAAATATAATTTCATTCGTGAAGCAATTGCCAATAAAGAAATTAAATTGCAGTACAAATCAAGTGGCGATCAACTTGCAGATGTGATGACAAAAGGAATCAGTCGAATTTTGTTTGAGAAACATCACAATAATTTAGATTTAAATGAAAAAGTGATTTAAATTAAGAGGCGGTATTGAAATATGTAATTTAGATCACTGGATGTTTGTTTTACTTTGTTTTTCACTAATATTGTTTAGTAATCTTTTATACTATTGTTTATTGAAAAACTTATTTTTATTTTCATTCTTAATAAACTATCCATCAAATTAACTTGAAAGTCTTTATGTATCTACACAAAATTTATATTACAAAAAGTAAAATTGCTCAAAAATTAGTTTTGGAAAATTTTTGTATAGCCAACTTCATTAAAAAAAAAAACAGCATTTTTAAGAATTTTTACGAAATCCCTGCAAATTTCTTCCAAATTGGTTGAGTGGTTCGGTTTTTATGTAATATTTTTCTCAAATGCTTTTCGTTGCATTTAGGAAAAAGTCAAATTGTGCATTCGTTTCGAATGAATACACGATTCTGTTATTTTTGTACGTGGTGATGATTAATATATTTTATTTTGCTAGATTTCAAAAAATATAGAACTAGAAATAAAGAATAGTATATTTTATACTATTATATAAGAATATAAAAAGCTTATGTTGAACAGGTTGGCTGAATACTGCGACACATGGAGACTGAAAGTAAATCTCGACAAATCAAAAATCATGATCTTTCGCAATGCAGGAGATAGAAACTGTCAAAATGAGAAGTGGAAATTTGCTAGCCATGACGTAGAGGTAGTAAATGAGTACAATTACTTAGGTGTTCTCATTACAAGGAATCTTAATTTTAAAAGACATATGACAGGAAAACTTGCAAAATCAAAAAGTGCTATAAATGCGACCTGGAAGAGTGTAATGTCCAGCAGCGATGTGGATTCAGCATCAAAATATCGAGTTTTTGAGGCAACAGCTAAAGCCATAATGTGTTATGCTGCGCAAAGTTGGGGATACATAGAATTTGAAGAAGTAGAGCAACTTTTGCGATACTTTTTGAAAAGAATTTTCAAGCTGCCTTAGTCAACACCAAATCATATTCTTTATCTTGAAACTGGGTTATCTCCTTTGTACATATCAACGTTAAAAATGCAGGTCGACTATGTCATAAAAACGTTTAATATGGACGACAGAAGATTGCCAAAAAAAATTAGTATGTTGGTAATAAGAACAGATATTTCATGGTTTGCACAGTGGAAGAGATTGGCACAATATTGTAGCTATTCGTTAAATCTACACATAAATAATATAGAAGCTTGGAAACCTGAGTTGTACGAGTTAATTAAAGCAGTAGATCTGAGAAAAAGACAGGATTTCGAATTGAAGGCAAGGTCATCTCTACAACGAGTTATTTATGCCCAACTCAACCATAACTTAATGAACAGGAACTACTTCAATTGTAAACACTCAACAGAGGAAATATCGTCAATCATTAAAACAAGAGCAGGGATTATCCAATTGAATTTCTTTCCTTACAGAAGTGACCTTGAGGATATATGTGGGCTGTGCAATATGAGGGCGAGAGAAGATGTATACCACTTTTTGGGAAGATGCCCTATTTTGGCAGAAATTCGAGCTTCAGTGTTTGGAAAAAGTGTCTTAAGTAATGTAGAAATGAAAAATTGTCTAAACGGTGAAAATTGGAAACAATTGTCTAAATACATACAATGGGGGTTAAGATACCGAAAAAATATAATTGATGAGTTATCCAAGAAAATTGTATATATAATTTATTAAATTAAAATGTTTTATTTAACTATATAATTAACATATAAAAAACATCAAATTGTCACTCTGGCAGACGGCGTATGCCATGCTTATTTATGATTTGTTACAATATAGTATTAAGAAATTATATAAATAAAAGTCATTATTAATCTAAAATCTAATCTAATATACAGTCACCGACTAACTCTTGAGCAGATAACATCTAATCTCGTTGTTTATTAGTGTGATTTTCCGCCTAGTGCACAAACCGGTTGTTCCTTTCTAACCGTTTCCTTTCCTCCCGTCTAATCCTTTCTCTTTCTTTTGTATTCACGTGTTTGTTTCAAGTGAGTGCAAAAATTAGTGAAAAAATGGCCCACGGGCCAAATCACGGAGGTGGTCGTTACAGACTCCTCGATCCCGACCCTGACCCTGACCTCCAACCAAGAAAAAAGCCAAAAAATACAAATTTACCCTTCTCGAATATATTCCCTGATCTTCCACCGCGTTCCAACTTCATTAATCCTCGGTTCTTAATCATGTCACCAAAATCAATCGAAAAACCAATTATCTCCCTAAGCCCATTTGTTCTCAAAAAAGCTATTGACGCAATAAGCAAAGATTATGAGAAAATAACTCAACTTCGTGATGGTAGCCTTTTAATTTTTGTCAGCTCGCAAAAAACCGCAGACATTTTCCTGAAAGCAAAAGAGCTCAAAGATCTCGCAGGCAATTGCCCAATTGAAGTGAAACTTCACGATCGCCTTAATCAATCTAAGGGCATACGCTCCATGCCTTATTAACGTCTCTGAAAAAGAAATACTATCTGAAATGAAATCTCAACGTGTCACCGAAATATACAAATTTACAAAGAAAGGCGACGATGGAAAACCTAAACCAACTGGCCTTATGCTCTTCACATCTGACCTTTACCAATTACCCAAATCAGTTGATATCGGTCTTTTCTCCGCTAAAATAACGGAATATATCCCGAATCCAATGAGATGCCGCAACTGCCAACTTCTCGGTCACACGAGCAAACGTTGCAACGGTAATACAAAATGCGAAATATGCAATCTTCCGCCACACATCCCAGAACCTTGCTCTCGCACAATGTGTGCAAACTGCTCTCTTTCCCACCCGTCCTCTTCAAAGACATGCCCATCTTACAAACAAGCTAAGGAGATTATGACAATCAAAACATTGAAAAAATGCACTATGAACGAAGCCAAAAAATTATACAGTCAACAATACCCAACCCAAACTCCTCCACTAACTGA
The DNA here is from genome assembly GCA_958431115.1 of Syrphus vitripennis. Taxonomy (NCBI): domain Eukaryota; kingdom Metazoa; phylum Arthropoda; class Insecta; order Diptera; family Syrphidae; genus Syrphus; species Syrphus vitripennis. The sequence continues at coordinate 36,135,042 of OY288109.1, read as the reverse complement.
AACTTTCGCCCAAAACGCAAAAAAAGCAACAGTCCCATCTAGTCAACTGCAAACCTCTTTACCTAGCAACTCCGACACTCTCCCCTCTGCCTCATTAAATACACTAGACACTATTCAAAAAAACAAATCCGCAATAACAAATACAAACTCTACTCTTAAACCTAGCACAAGCATAACTATAACTCCACATCCAAATAAACATGAACACACATCATCTCACCACGAAATTAATAAATCCGCTATCAAATCTAATACACACACTAAAACCACAACACCAGCATCTATATCGTCTCACTCACTCCTTAACTCCTCACAATCACCTCTAAAAAACAACGCAACACCAAACACTCACTCCTCTACAAGTACTAATTTAACACCTACTGATAAACCTATATCCCCTCCTGTTCCGCACTCACCCATATCAGACGTTACCCGAAAATTGTTAGATAAAGAAGACTTTTATGTATCTAATCCAGAAGAGCATGATGTCGACATGTAATAACAAAAATACGAACCACCCTAATGACTCTGCTGTTCGATTTCTGAATCACTCAGGCTCCATTGAGAGCCTGGATGATTCAGAGACCGAGCCGCGGAGTCAAAGCCCTGAACAACCTATTCCAGCCAACCAAAATATTTCAAAACAAAAACCTTTAAATGCAAACCAAAACAAAAACAACTCTACTTCTAGCCACTCTTCCTCTACCTTAGGTAAAGCAAGTTCGTGGATTCCCTGTAGGTCTAATGAAGTTCTCAATATTCTGCAGTGGAATATCAATGGTTATGTTAATAACTTTGATGAACTGAATATTATAATTAAACGTCATAATCCCATGATAGTAGCACTTCAAGAAACACACTGCCCCTTTGATAAGACACACAATATTTTAAAAAGCTTTGACGGTTATTTTCACAACTCACCAAGCAATGACACTGGCAAACAAGGTATAGCATTTTTAATAAAAAATAGCATTTGCCACAAAATCCTACCCTTAAACACAAACCTCCAAGTTATTGCTGTTGAAATACAACACAAAACTAAATTTACATACATAAATATATATTTACCACCTAAACAAATGATCAACAAAAATGACCTTAGCAATATAGTTAGTCAAGTCGACTTTCCAATCATATTCGGGGGTGATGTAAACGCCTGGAACACACTTTGGGGTTCCGCAACCACAAACAGAAAAGGTGATTTATTGGAAAACTTCTTTTTAGACTCAAACCTGGTCATCTTAAATGACGGATCGCCAACCCATCTTTCAACACACAGTTCCCTTACACATGTTGATGTAACTTGCTGCTCACCAGAGTTGCTCACAAAAATAACTTGGAAGACTTTAAAAGATTTACACAATAGCGACCACTTCCCGATAGTCACGACTTTAAATACTGAACGTATATCAAACACAAAATCATTCGAACACAAATTTAAAACTGATTTATCCAATTGGACCTTATTTAAACAAAAAATCTCTGAAAACTTAATCCACAAGAATCAATCCTCAAATAATAATAAAGAAGCTGCTGTTCTACTGAAAGCTATCAGAAATGCTGCAAACATTTCTATTCCCCAATCCAAACCAATTAAGCGTAAACAAAATGTACCTTGGTGGAATCATGAGCTTTCATTGCTACGTAAAGAAAAGATGACTTCTCTTAAGCATTTTTAAGCAAATCCTACGACACAAAATCTTATAACATACAAAAAATCTAATGCCAAGTTTCGACGTTTACTTAAAGAAAGCAAAGCAAAAAGCTTCGCCGATATCACTTCAAACTTAAACCCGAACTCCTCACCCGCCAAACTGTGGCAAGGTATTCGCCGCATTACAGGCGACCTCACAAATCTTACTATAACCTGCATTAAATCCAATAATAATAAACATAACAGACCCACACAAAATATCAAACTTTATAGCAGAAACTTGGTCAAAAGCCTCAGAAAATACTAATTTTTCCAATACTTTTATTGAAGAAAAATTAAATATCTTGAATATAACCCACCACAACAAATCACTAACCCTACAGCGAAACGAATTGAAGAACCTATAACTTTCATTGAGTTTGAAACCGCCCTTATAAAAACAAAGGGCAAAACTCCAGGCAGAGATAAAATATCTTATCCGATGTTGAAAAATCTTCCCGACCTGACAAAAAAAAGAATAGTTACTTTATATAATAACATCCTAAACAATTCTGTCATTCCCCAAAGCTGGAAATCGGCTACAATAATACCCATTCCAAAGCCAAAAAAAGGTAAAGATACAATTGAAGGATATCGCCCTATATCACTTATCTCTTGCTTATCCAAAATAAAGAAAAAAAAGTCGCAAAACGATTACTTTGGTTCGCCGAAACGAACAAATTAATCAGCCCTAACCAAGTGGCTTTTAAATCCAATAGAGGATGCGCCGACGCTCTCCTCCATATTGACTATTTTACTTCAAAAGCCTTATCAGCTAAAAACCATGTGTCCTTCCTCTCTCTTGACTTCGAAAAAGCTTTCGATAGAATCGGACTTCACATCGTTTCGAAAAATCTTTTGAAATGGGGTGTTGGAAGAAAGATATATGAATATGTAAAGTCATTCTTAACTAATAGAAAATTTTGTGTAAAAACAAATAAAGTATACTCTTCCAACTTCCCATTACATAACGGTATACCGCAAGGATCACCCCTTTCGGTGGTTTTATTTATTATAGCATTTGATGATATTAACAAAATTTTGATAAACTATAAATCTCTTGATCACTGTATATATGCTGACGATATATATATTTTATGCAAAATCAATGATGTAAATAAAAGTAAACTCCTATTTGAATTAGCCCTTAATGAAATTTTAGATTGGTCAATAACATCTGGCGCTAAATTATCAATTCAAAAATGTAAATTACTCCATATCTGTCGAAAAAAAAATTGTACAAAACCAAATATCAATGTAAATAATGTAATAATCGAAAATGTTAACAAATTAAGTATCTTAGGACTAGTTTTTAACACAACATACACCTGGAATACACACTGTCTAGAACTTAAAAAATCGCTAGCTGTAAGAACTAACATCGTTAGATATTTAGCTTCAAAAAAAAGTAATATGCATATAAACTCTTTAACGCACACTACTAGAATGTTAGTCTTAAGTAAAATTGATTATGGGTTGTATATATACGGACACTCTCCTAAATCAACTCTAAAAATAATCAAACCTACTTACCACAATGCAGCAAGAAGAAGTATAAACGCTTTCCCAACTAGTCCCACTATAAACATACTTGCAGAAGCTGGACTCCCCACCATTGAGGAACGAAGAGACGCTATCACCGACAAACTTCTAGCCAAACTCGTGTTCACAAAAACTCCATCATTGATAACGATGTAAAAAATGCACTAGAGCTTAAAGTGCCAAAAAGAATACCGTCTGCCATCGCCACGATTCTTGCCAAAGCAGCCCAATCAAATCTGCCTACAAAAAGGGTCCGTATTTCTACCCCACGATATCCTCCATGGTCCATCAATAGAGAATGCGTGATATTAACCTTAGCCCAACACACAAAAACAACCACCAGCAAAAATGCTTATAAACAACTCTTTTTAGCCGTTTCCTCCGATTTAAAGGCTGACGGATGGAAATTTATCTTCACGGACGGCTCAAAAACAAGTACCAACACATCGTTTGCAGTGGTGTATGAAAATGGTTCTATAGCCTCCATTGATAATCTTCCGGATTTCGCTTCGGTGTTTACAGCGGAGGCATTCGCCATACTTCAAGCAACAAAAACCACAACGAATAGCCACGAGAAGTACATCATATGTTCTGACAGCATCTCAGTACTTAACGCCGTAAACAACCCCAACAACAACACTGACATTATATCCGATATAAGATACCAGATTGGAAAATCCTCAAAAAACACGAAGCTGATGTGGACTCCTGGACACGTTGGTATTCTAGGAAACGAATACGCCGACATTGCAGCCAACTCAGCCAAAAACTCGCCTTTTATAGTTTCAATATCTTCACTTAATTGGATTTGCTTAAAACTATCCAAAAAAACAACAAAAGCCAATACTATCCACAACTGGAGCCTTTATCACCACCACTACAAAAAATTTAATCCCGAAAAACTCACCATCACTTATCCCACAAACGTTTCTAAACAGAAAATATCAAATTTCGTACGTTTACGACTCGGACACACCTCAACCTCACATCAGCATCTCCTCAAAAAAAACACTCCACCACCACTTTGTGCAACCTGCCATACATCATTGAACCTAACACCCATCTTGGAACAGTGCTCTATATTACAACCTATAAACAAAAAAATTTTTAAAGAAAATTCAATCTATGAAGTTTTAAAACATCCTAGTATTCAAAATATAGAAGATATATCTAATTTTGTAATAGAAGCTAAGATAGCGATATAATTTATTTTTTTTTAGAGCTAATAGTCCCAGCAGCTTGGCTCTTTTTAAAACAACATTAGCATGTAATTTTAATTACTTGTTAATAAATAATAATAATAATAATAATAATAATAATCTAATATAAAAGTGAATTTTCATTGTCAACCGAAGATTTTGTATTGTGTTAAATAGCTGTGTGTTAAAAGAAAAAGCCTACTAGCCCCTGCAATAATAAATTTATATGTTTATTTTATATTTAATTTCGTCGTGTTTAGAATTGTAAGGCTTGTTCTGTTCTTTTCGATTCAAGCGTTCAAGCCTAGGAAAGAAACCAAACATTGTATTTATTATATTATAAAAGGATTAAATGGTGTGCAGTTTTTTTTTTAATAGTGTATTCATTTTGAATGAATGCAACAAATAGAATACACTGAAGTAAGGTGCTTAGTCAGAGAAGGCAAATAATTGTTTTTATTCAGACCTTTATTATCTACTATCCAAAAACAAGTTTAGAAATTAAAAAAAATACGTGATTAACTGATATAGGTATACAAATTGTTGGTATTCCTTGTTTCAGTGCTTTTCTCTCAAATAATCTTTAGGTTTTAAAACTCTACATTTTATTTGAAATTTTTATAACATGACAAAAACAAATTTAATTTTAAGCAAATACCTACATGTTATGTATATAATGTAGTCGCCGACTTACCTTTACTGGAGTACCCTTAAGTATTGCCAATCGACCACAAAAGTCAAGAACATGTGAAAAATCAAATTTGTTTGTTTCGTTATTATCAGGGCAGGGCAAACACAGACGTTCGCTGATTGCAAAGAGCTATTAAAAAACTGTTACTAACTTAATGACTGTTAAAAATATCTCAACTTTATCTTACTTCAAGAGCTGAAAAGCTATACTCATTTGTCACATTTAACAAAGAGTCACCAGACTCGTTAAAATATTTAGCCAAGTCTTGCAGCAAATATATGATGTCATACTTGTTGAATTCAAGAAATTCGACTAGAGTTCGGGGCATTGTGATGCGAAAGAAACCCAGAAGATCTTGTAGGTATTTTTCCAGTTCTTGCCTTCGTTTTTCTACAAATTCCGGATTCTTGTTGCCCACAAGCTATGCGAAAAAGATCGTATGAGTACTTTTTTTTCAGTTTCAGTTGAAATTTTTATTGTGCTTACTTTCTTCGGTGGTATGAGCTTTTTAGAAATGGAATTCTCTTCGACCAGTTTGTCATTTAATTGGTCAAAATCCTTATAACGCCGTTCAACTGTCCATTCTACATCGTGAATTTTAACATGGATCTTATAGAAAACAATGTTGTTGGATTCACTCCACTTAGGAATGTAGATTTCAGTTTGCTGATTGTATTTAAAGTAGCAAGACATTTTTGTAATATTATTTATTTTCCTCTAATTGATATATCCATGCGATTGGCTAATTTAATGTTATGTTCATAATCTATTTTGGAGTTCTGTAGGCAGATTCTTTTATAATTAAATAAATTTTAACTTTCGAACGACAAACATAAAAATGGAAGCGCTTTCGTCAATGAGTAAGGTTTTGTTCAAAGTTTTAACTACATATGCACAATAGGAATCTATGACTGTAGGAAGTTAAGACATTTTCCAATTAAATTCAAGCAACAAACAACACGTAATTGCACAAAATAAATGTTTTCAAGGGTTTCTCATACATAATAAATTTCCGTACAAAATATTTATCGCGCAGCCACAGACGTCAAACGACGAACAGAACGTAAACGACGAACAGAACATAAACGACAAACGGATGGCATTGTATAACGTCACGCTCACGACCAACCGACCGGTACCTCCCTTACCTCTAAGCCCCGCAAATTTTATATGAGGTGAGTGCGAGGAAACTCTCACAATTTTCCTATCGGTGTATACATATGTAAGTGGTGAAAAAAAACTAAACGTCAGATTGGACTACAAAAACAACTATTGGACTTTTTGTTATTTGTCAAAAATGACAGTTCTTACTGAGGTTTGTATTTTGTGTATTTTAATTTAATATTTTCGCAAATTATTATAATTATTCAATTCCGTCAAATCTAGAGATGTCCTGGGTCTATCCACTTGTTCTTGGGATGACGACTTGTTTTCGCACAGAGTATTGAGCTTATATTTTCCCTGATATGAAAGCTGATGAGCCAGGAACCGCATTTGGAATTATTCTCGAAGGCCAAGAGCCAGAGTAGAGTACAATCAATTTTGGTTAGACTTACAGCCCGATTCTCCCCCTTGTGAGGAGTCATAAGTCACAAGCTCTTGTGACTATTCCTTGTGAGGATTGTTGTGATTCGATAACATTTTGGTATTCTCCCCCTAATCGTCACAACAAAACTCACAACGAAACTCACCACTGCAAAGATGAATTTTTTTTGTGACTTTTGGAACAGCTGATAATTAAAAACAAGAACAGATTTCCAAATTGAAAAATAAAACAACAAAATTTATTTCAATAATGCAAGCGCCAGGTAACACAATTAATATATTTACATGAAAATGCTTTCTTGTAGGGCAAATGGATCGTTTGCGTCTGTCATAGTTCTTAAGAGTCGTCTTCGCTACAATCTACAAATACAATAGGTTCTTTGGAGCCATACAATTCGTAGATACTTTTCGTTTTCAGATAAAACTCTCGAATAAGATGGAATAAAATAAAATCCACACCGAAATATCAAAACACAAAAAATTTGTGAGTTGTGACCTGCCTATAAGGAGATCACAATTTCGATAGTTTTTGTGACTCTCACATCTTGTGACCGTGGGGGAGAATACGAAAAAGTCACAAAATCAATTTCACCACTAGTTGTGATACCTCACAAGAAATTGATTTTGTGACTTTTTCGTATTCTCCCCCACGGTCACAAGTTGTGAGAGTCACAAAAACTATCGAAATTGTGATCTCCTTATAGGCAGGTCACAACTCACAAATTTTTTGTGTTTTGATATTTCGGTGTACAAAAGTTTCTGAATTTTCATTTGTGAGATATTGTTGTTGAATATTTGCGCAGAAAAGATTCTACAAACTTCCAGAAAACTAATCTAATTGAATAAAACACGTCCGCTTTGGATGAGAACAAATTAGAGAGTGATTTATTACGTTACGTTAATGGTTAACAAAATAGTAAGAAACTTAGGGTGCATGTACATTGAATAGGTATTGTATATTCTATTTCAACACCCCCACTGAATGTACAATCTATTTTAATTTAAGTCCAATGGCTGAAGAGCAAAACAAATGTTTTTGGTGATTAACTGCCTTCGTCAGAAAATCGGCTGACATCTCTGACGTATTGATGTAATTGAGCTTGATTTCACCTTCGTTTATGTTGTCTCGTACAAAGTGGTGCCTGACGTCTATGTGCTTCGTCCGTGGGTGATAAGCAGTAGTCAACGCCAAACAAATAGCACCTTTGTTGTCACAATTAATCGTTGTTGATGTCGAAGTAGATGGAACAAGTTCCTTTTCCAAACTCTTGAGCCATATAGCTTCCTGCACGGCTGAGGATACTGCCATATACTCAGCTTCCGTTGATGACAGGGCGACAGTCGGTTGTTTCTTCGTATTCCACGAAACTGCCGCTTCTCCAGAATAGAAAACGTAGCCTGTAGTTGATCGACGGTCATCGCTATCGTTCGCCCAATCTGCATCGCAAAATCCAATAACTTGACGATCCTTGGATTTACAGAACTCTAGCTGAGCATTAGCTGTTCCCTTCAAATAGCGTAGGATTCTTTTGACAGCGGTCCAGTGTGGCTTGCCAAAATTGTTGCTGAAACGAGATACATTACTGACAGCAAAACTTACATCGGGCCTTGACACCTGCGCAGCAAACATGATGCATCCAACCGCCTCTTGGTATGGAATATTGGACAATTCATTTCTCTCTTCTTCAGATTGAGGACACATAAGTTTTGTAAGCTTCTGGTTATAGTCCATCGGCGTGCTCACAGGATTGCAGTCTGACATTTCAAAACGTGCCAATATCTCTCTGATGTAATGTTCTTGGTCGATGCTGATAGACCCCTTCTCGCGATTTCGTTTTATTTGAATTCCTAAAACAAATCGGGCCTCTCCCATGTCCTTCATATGGAAAGAACTGTGAAGATACAATTTTAGTTTTTTCTTTGTTTCAAAATCTTTGGAGAAAATTAAAATGTCATCGACATATACAGCTACAATAATCGGACTTGCATTCTTGTGAGAAAAATATACACACGGGTCAACTTTTGATTTCTCCAATCCAAACTGTAGAAGTGCGGTGTCTAGCTTCTCATTCCAAAGCCTACTAGCCTGCTTTAGACCATATAGAGATTTCTTCAAGCGACATACTTTACCAGTTTTATCAGAAAACCCTTCAGGTTGTAGCATATAAATCAAGTCTGGTAAATCTCCCTGCAAGAATGCAGTCACTGCATCCATCTGGTCTATATCGAGATCATACTGAGCGGCTAACGAAATCAAAAAACGTATTGTACTGTAGCGCACCACCGGAGAAAATGTTTCCTCGTAGTCGATGCCTTTTCGTTGTGAACAACCTTTTACTACCAAGCGGGCTTTATAGCGACAAATTGCACCATCGGAATTGCGTTTAGTCTTGAAAACCCATTTACAGTTTATAGGTTTTTTATCAGATGGCAAATCGACAAGCTCCCAAGTATCGTTCTTCTTCAATGAATCTAGCTCATCTGCCATTGCTTGTTGCCAACATTCTGAATCTGCTCTACTAAGAGCTTCATTTAAAGTAAAAGGGTCATGCAACTCACCTGTTTTTACTGCATACGAAATGTAGTCGTCTCTCTTTATCGGTTTCGGTATTCGATTGCTTCTCCTCATCTGGTCTGGTGCTTCTATCGTGCTCGAAACTGAATGCGGTAGAATGTATTCGATTTCACTATTCTCACTTCTTCTTTCAATGGTTGGCTCATCAATGGTTTCCGGAAATATCTCCTCGATGTTGTTGATCTCACTTGCAGCATCAGAATATTCGTCAGAATCACACTCAGAGACCTCGCTGACAACGCCTGGAACTTCACGATCTTTACCTGAAGCTGAACCAATCTCGAAAAAATAGGAACTTGAATCAGCATCCACTGGATATAGATGCTCATCTTCGAAAAATATAACGTCACGGCTAATCACTATCCTGTCTTTGTCTTGATTGTAGAGTCTATAATTTTTCGTGCCATCACAGTATCCAAGGAATACACATGCCTCTGACTTCGCATCCAACTTCTTCCTTTTCTGCTTCGGTATGTGCACCATCGCCTTGCAACCAAATGTTCGCAAGAAATTCATGTCAGGTGCAACACCAGTCCACGCTTCCTCAGGGACTTTACACGTTGATGAACTACTCGGAGATCTATTGATAAGGAACACTGCTGTAGAGACTGCTTCTGCCCAAAAATGCTTTGGGAGATTAGCGTCAAGGAGCATGCATCGTGCCTTTTCGATGATAGTTCTATTCATCCTTTCAATGAGACCGTTGTGTTCGGGTGTGTAAGGTGCTGTTGTAAGATGCTGAATTCCTGATTGACGAAGTAAACGCTGAAATTCTTTTCCACAGTATTCAGATCCATTGTCTGTTCTCAGTGCCTTTATATTCTTGTTGCATTCGTTTTCCACACGGGCCTTGAATTCTCTAAAACGATTCAACGTTTCTGACTTCGCACGCAAAAAATACACAAACGTTTTCCTTGTGAAATCATCTACAAACGTCAAAATATAACGTGCACCACCCATGCTCGCAACATTGATCGGCCCACACAAGTCAGAGTGTATTAACTGCAACACATCACTTGCCCTGGCACCTGTTTTCTTAAAAGGCCTACGGCACTGTTTGCCCTTGGCACAGACCTCGCAGTTTACATTCTCCTCCTGAATACTTTCTAAATTTGGATAGCCAAAATCCTTGAGCATGCTTCGAATGCTACTAAAATTTAAATGGCCCATTCTTCTATGCCATAAATTTATAGCATGATCTACACGATTTGCTGTAAAAGCAGAATCTTTACCTGTACAGTCCAGCTTGAAAAGCTCTCCATCAAGAGAAGCTGAGGCCAATAAATTATTCTCTGGATCATAGATTTTACAACCTTTACAGTCAAAAATCACTTTATTTCCTTTGCGCACGATCTGACTCACAGAAAGAAGGTTAGCACAGAGGTCAGGTATGCATAACACATTTTCCACCTTGACCTTGCAATCATCAATCGGTAAATACACATTTCCAGTACTCTCTACATTCAATCGCATATTGTTAGCCACTACCACCTCGCTGTTCACCTTCACACCTTGATTGACATCCGACAAAAGCCTTGGGTCTGAGCACATATGTGCGGATGCACCGGAATCAACATACCATGCACCTGGTTGCACGGATGAAACAGCAAACGATGTGTATAAAGACGTCGGTTTGACTACCTGTTTGTTGGATTGCTTCGAAGGACAATTTCGTGCCAAATGTCCAAAATTGTTGCACTGGTAACATCTAGGACCACTGCTACCACTAACACCACCACCAACGCCACCACCGCCGGTACTACTGCCAACACTAGAGACAACACCACGACCACTTGAACCACCACCAGCACCATTGTATCTCTTCTTCTGAAAGCGACGTTTGCCACCATAAAAAGCAACTGCATCCGACTCATCCAACTTCACATCCTGAAGTATCTTTGTTTTGACTGAATCGCCAGTGATTTTCATGCCGCAGCTCTCAATGCCCATAATCATAGGCTTATAATTGTCACTTAATCCAGCCAATAGCAAAGTACCTACCCATTCCTCCGTAACCTTTAGACCGATGCCATTCAGTTTGTGTGCTGTCGAGATAATGTCGTTCACGTACACCTCCACGGATGAACAGTCTTCCAGCTTTGTGCTAATGAGTTTGCGCAACAAACCCACTCTCCGAGACAGCCCGTTGTCTTCAAAAGCAGACTGCAATCTATCCCAACATTCCTTTGCAGTTGTTGTGTCCTGGACATGGACATAGTTGATGGGTTCTAAGAGCAGGATTATTCTCGACCTCGCCATGGTGATTCTCTTGATGTCTTCTTCCTCATCGCTCACAACGCAGGACCACAAATCCTCAAGCTCGAGATATGCCTGAACTGCGAAGCGCCACGTGTCGTAGTTTTCTCGCCCTTTGAGTTTCTGAATAGATGGGAGGCTGTTAGCCATTATTATAATTTTCGCCTGTTGTTAAAAATATAATAATATAAATGCTTTATCTATTTAGGAGCTTCTGGGCCCATAACCTGTTGTTGAATATTTGCGCAGAAAAGATTCTACAAACTTCCATAAAACTAATCTAATTGAATAAAACACGTCCGCTTTGGATGAGAACAAATTAGAGAGTGATTTATTACGTTACGTTAATGGTTAACAAAATAGTAAGAAACTTAGGGTGCATGTACATTGAATAGGTATTGTATATTCTATTTCAACAGATATAATGGAAGTGGATTTTATTTTATTCCATCTTATTTGAGATGTTTTATCTGAAAACGAAAAGCACCTACGAATTGTATGGCTCCAAAGAACCTATTGTATTTCTAGATTGTAGCGAAGACGACTCTTAAGAACTATGACAGACGAAAACGATCCATTTGCCCTACAAGAAAGCATTTTCATGAAAATATAATATTAATTGTGTTACCTGGCGCTTGCATTATTGAAATAAATTTTTTTGTTTTATTTTTCAATTTGGAAATCTGTTCTTGTTTTTAATTATCAGCTGTCACAAAAAAATTCACCTTTGCAGTGGTGAGTTTTGTTGTGACGATTAGGGGGAGAATACCAAAATGTTATCGAATCACAACAATCCTCACAAGGAATAGTCACAAGAGCTTGTGACTTATGACTCCTCACAAGGGGGAGAATCGGGCTGTTAATCGAAGCCATAATAACTGAAGAAGTTATGGAACTTAAAGAAGGACCGTCCCGTGGTCGGCGAGATGTTAGTACAACTGTTTTGAAAACCATCGTTGGTACAGCTGGTTTTATAGCAAAAAATCTGGTGAAAGGAGCTGAAAAAACTGGAGAACTTATGGTCAAATCAACTCCATATTTGATATCAAAAATGACTCAAGCCCCTCCTGATACACCTCCAGTTTCCTCTAAAGTTCAAACTTCAGTGGAAGTTGCGAAAAATGTGTCTGGAGCAGCAGTATGAGTTACTAGATATTGCCGGCAAGGTTGGGTGTGCCACGATGGCGATAGGACGTTTTTTAGCACCACATATTAAAAATCAAGGAGCAAATATACTCTCAGTGGGTTTTGGTTTGAGCGAAGAAGACGCACAAGATAAAGTTTGTAAATTAATATAAACAAAAGAGCGAGTCAAAATAGTTTGAAATACAATATATAAAAATGGAGAGCGTCCAGAATTGCATTATGTACCAGCTGGAGTTTTGTATCCAGAATTGAGTGAATTAAAGGAACAGTATTCTATTGTCAAATCGTTAAATAATTAAATACATAAATGGTCAGCTCAATTAATAAAGAACATTTATTTCTTCATGGCCAAAAAATTACTTCTTGCTCTTCTTTTTCCGAGCTTTAAGCACTTCACTAGGAATATAAGTTACAGTAAATATATATTCTGATTTTAATTGTAGGATATTGAAGCACTTACCCAAATATTCCTTGGACAATTTCGGCAATCTTTCCGTATTTTCCAGATTCCCCGCAAACTTCTATATAGTTTCGTTTTTCGGCCAGAGTTAGTTTTTATGATTGTAGATGATCTTCTCGGCCACATGAAGACATTTTTTATGGAATGTTTTTTTTTCACTTGATTGTAATCAATATAATTTTTTTTTATTTAAAAACAAATTATTCACTATATAATTTAAAAAAGCTGAAAACTTGAATTGATTCTGATTGTAAACTGATGTATACAATAATAATAATTGTCAATTTTTTTTTTACTTTTTTGATCTGTCACCAAAACTTCAAAACTGGGAACCAACCTTAGAGTATATCATGTCGATTACAGAATCCGCAAAACTCGATCCGCAATGATTCACAGTGTAGTGTTCTCTTTTCTTCTCATGATAAATGAATAGGTGGGAAACAGAGCTCTAACTGCGGATCGAGTTTTGCGGATTCTGTAATCGACATGTATATAATATGGAGTGCTTGTTCCTATATCAAATACATTGTAACGCCAGAAGCACAGATAGGGGGCGCTAGTATCTACTTTCTTACGGTTTCGGAAAGCACCAGCGCGGACCTGTCAAACTTCAATCATAGTTTTTTTTGAAGAGGGATGGAAATTAAAAAAAATTAAACTAAATTTAATTAAATTCTGGAGAGGGATAACCATTAATCAGTGGGGATAACGCACTCTTATTCGAGGTCCGCGCTTTTGCTTCTCGAAATTAGTGAAACTAGCGCCCCCTATAAAAGCTTCACGTTTGAAATTGAACAAGCACTCCATATTATATATACTCTAAGGAACCAACTCAAAATTGGACATTGGTATTGGACAACTAACGCATTCACACCTCTGTTGCCTTAATCAGCTGGTAGGGCAATAGAGAACGAACCCCTCGAGTCGGTTCTCTAGGTAAGTCTTTTCTCTATGATCCTCATTATCATCCTCATCAGCTGCATCCACAACACCATCGTCATCCTTCGCAACTACAGAAGCATTATTATCATCCACAATAACTACATTGTTTTCGGCAACATCATCAGAGAAAGTAGAGAGGTTGGTAGATTTTGATTTGATATCTGCAGATACCACAGTCGCGGAGCAAGCAGGTTCATCAGTGTACACTGTTTCTTGTTGTTGCTGATCATTCAGCGAATTATCGGTTGATGAATTTGAAAGATAGTCTTTTGTTTCAATTGAATTTAATGGTAGTGGTTGATTGACTATTGGAAGGGAAAGAACAGCCTTTGTACTTTTCTTCTTATTATTTTTTTTTGGCTGCTACCCCTGCCCCCCATTAGCAGGAGTCACCAAGGTGCATGCACTTGGAGTCGAAAGATTAACTATCGGTAAATTCGAACGTAACACTCTCTGATGGGAATCGACATTAGAATTAGCATTTTTTTTGTTTTTCTTTTTACTTTTTGTAGCATGATTTTGATTATCTTCTACTTGGCACTGGGCACTTACAACTTACATATATGGGCATAGAACTCAGATCTCAATTCACTCAGAGACACTTCTTAAATATTAGCAATAGAGCTTAGCACGAAATCGAGTTTGGCAAAAGATTTAAGACTGGTATTAGTCATGCAGGTCTACAGTCTACACCTCTAGCACAGATTAGCATTGGATTCAATTTCTTTTTTAATGAAAAGTCAATGAATAAATCCGCACAATATAGTTTCGTCATTGTTTATGATTTTATCACACTCAAAACAAATAAGAGACATTGCAATAGAGAGCCAAACAAAAACACGTCTTGACTGTTCAACGACACAAAGACGAATGAATTTGTCCCATATTTCATGAAAATGTTCCTGGGTATTCTATTTTCTTAAAGCATATAAGTACCTACCCCAACCTTCCTAGACCTTGGTTACTAATTTTGTAACCAAGAAATTTAAGAACAAAAAAAAATAATAATAATTTTCCCCTCGGTTTGTTTTGCCGACGGGAAAATTAAATTGAATTAT
This sequence comes from Syrphus vitripennis, assembly GCA_958431115.1. Lineage (NCBI taxonomy): Eukaryota > Metazoa > Arthropoda > Insecta > Diptera > Syrphidae > Syrphus > Syrphus vitripennis. The sequence continues at coordinate 36,119,935 of OY288109.1, read as the reverse complement.
TTTTTTTTGAAAAAATGCGAAAAAAATATGTTAATACCTATCTAATACTATGTTACCACTGACGTGATTTAGCTTAATCACTCGATTTAGCTAAATCATATAATTAATTATGTGATTTACCATACGTTTTCAATGATTTGTATTTACTTGATTTAGCTCGTTTTATTTTAAATTACGTATCTGTCATCGCAAATCTTCATAAAATAAAACCGAACACACCTGTTTTTGAATTCAGCAGTTTATTCAGACAAAAAAAAAAAAACAAACAAGCTGTCAAAACAAATTCAAAATCAAAACAAATCGGAAGTGCAATAAAAATAATTAATTGTTAACGGTCTAACTAATAATCTCGGTGAGTATTTTTGAATTTTTATTAGTAATGTATAATTAAATATTATAAATTCTTGCCAGGAATGTCGAAGCCTAGACAATTGAAAAAGCGAACATCGTGGAAGGATGCAGATGAGATGTTTTTGCTGGATCTGTGGGAGGAGAAGATTGGCATGCTTCGTGGGAGCAATTTCAAACTTAATGGCGTATTTATATAATAAATAAGATACTTTTTGTAAAATTGAAATAAAGGCTTATCACGTTGCTATTATAGTATTATTAACTACAACACGGTGTTATTGTTTTTTCATCGACACTGAAATTTCGCTCTGGTTTCGCATTGGTGAATAGGTAAAAGCATTAAATAAATACAAATAGAAGTAGACACCCAAGAATTCGACACAGGATTTTCGGTACCGCTAGTGTCGACAAAAAAAGTTTTTGTATCAAGGAAATGAATTTCAAAACAAGATTGTGATTAATACGAAAAGGAAAAAATATTCAAATATTAAAATATTGAAATTTTGAAAGGTAAATGTCAAGATAGACATAAACGCCAAACTAAAACACGTATTGTTCAGTGGGACCACCCTTCGTGATTTATAAATCAAATGACTAAATCACGTCAGTGGGAACATAGTATAAAACTTATAGATACTGTTGAAATAAAACCATGACTCTAAGATGTAAACACCATTCAATACTACCCAACCTTATCAACTACAGAAACTAACTGGTATATGTAAACTTCTCATGTCATCTCTTTATTCACTCTCGTGTATTCTTTGCAACCTGTAACATTCTCGATTTCAATAAATAACTTTTTATAACTTTGATCTAAATTAATTATCGCTTTTTATTACTGGCATCCCAACAGGTTATGGGCCCAGATTAATTTTAAAATAAAGTTTATAAAACCGCGAATTTCATTGTCTTATTTGTTTTTAAATTTTTTATGTAAAAATGTCGAATTCTTCAATTTTCAATATTGAGAAATTGCTCGGACGTGAAAATTAAAACACGTGGGCGTTCGCTCTCAAGAATTTCCTCCAACATGAAGAACTGTGGGACACAGTGCAAGGTATATATCCTGCATGAGGACTTAATGTGAAACTCGACACAAAAGCGAAATCAAAAATAATTTTGCTGATCGACAAGATAAATTATGTCCATATCGAAGACGCCGAATCAGCCAAAGAAGTCTGGGAAAAATTGAAAGCAGCCTTGCAAGACTCAGGTCTCACTCGTAGAGTTGGACTTCTCAGACAGCTGATAACAACTCGTCTTGAGTCAAGTGAAAATGTCGAAGATTATGTAAGCAAAATTGTGTCGACAGCTCATAAACTCAAAGAAATCAACATGCCAATTACAGATGAGTGGGTAGGTACGCTACTCCTCGCTGGCTTGCCTGAGGAATATGCCCTGACGATCATGGGTATAGAGAGTTCTGGTACAAAAATCTCCTGCGATGCAATTAAGACCAAGCTCTTACAGGATGTGAGGAAAACAGATGTGCAAGGTGCACTATTTTCCAAATCAGCACATCATAAGAAGAAAGTGTCATCGAAAGGTTTTAGGTGCTTTAATTGTAATCGTTTTGGTCATCGAGCGGCGGAGTGCACAGTAAAAAAAGATGTGAAGCCAAAACAACATCAAGTGGGTCTGTGTACTGGTTTTGTGGCATCTACCCTGAATGAATCCGATTGGTTTGTAGATTCTGGTGCGAGCATGCACATGAGCATGCGAAAAGACTTATTAAGTGAAATAAGAGGGTCTCCGATCAAAGAAATTTTCGTGGCCAACAAGCAAAAGTTGGTGGTTGAAGGCGTGGGCAATGTCAGTGTCGATGTTTTCGATGAAAATTATGTTATAAAACGTATAACTGTGTCTGATGTGCTGTATGTTCCCCACCTGACGGCAAATTTGATATCTGTGGGTCAGATAATCAGCAAGGGACATGCAGTTAATTTCAAAAAAGACAAATGCATAATTTCATCGAATGGACAAATTATTGCAACCGCTCGTCTTCAAAGCAATATGTTCAAATTAGACTGCCCGCCTGGTCACATGTGTATGGCCACTAGAACATCAACATCTAACTCTGAACTGTGGCATGCTCGTCTGGGTCACTTAAATTACAATGATCTGACGAGAACCAAAAGCATGGTGAATGGAATGAACTTCAATGACAAAGCATCAGTAAATCTTTGTTATGAATACATTTGCAGCTTTCATATCGCAATGTAATATCTGAAATTATTGAAACAAATTTTAACATTTTTACTATGCAGTCTCATTGTCAGAACTTACCTTTTTACTGTGAATGTAATGCAATCCATTCAAAAGCTGTTGCCTGACTTTCTTGATCTCTCACAGACTGAATAGAATGTGGACCTATATTTGATTATGATGAGTCGCCTGTGTTCTGCAGATTTCTATAAGAATGATGACATTCTCGTGTTTTAGGAGTTGCAAAAACTAGAAAACAGATATAATATTAATAGGAACACCATCATGAGTTATTTTTACAATACACTTTACTTACAACATCTTTTGCATTGTCCATGAGGACTTTCTTCATGGCTAAAAAATTACTTCTTGCTCTTTTTTTCCCGAGCTTTAAGCACTTCACTAGGAATATAAGTTACAGTAAATATATATTCTGATTTTAATTGTAGGATATTGAAGCACTTACCCAAATATTCCTTGGCCAATTTCGGCAATCTTTTCGTATTTTCCAGATTCCCCGCAAACTTCTATGTAGTTTCGTTTTTCGGCCAGAGTTAGTTTTTATGATTGTAGATGATCTTCTCGGCCACATGAAGACATTTTTTATGGAATGTTTTTTTTTCACTTGATTGTAATCCATATAATTTTTTTTTATTTAAAAACAAATTATTCACTATATAATTTATAAAAACTGAAAACTTGAATTGATTCTGATGTAAACTGATGTATACAATAATAATAATTGTCAATTTTTTATTTACTTTTTTGATCTGTCACCAAAACTTCAAAACTGGGAACCAACCTTAGAGTATATCATGTCGATTACAGAATCCGCAAAACTCGATCCGCAATGATTCACAGTGTAGTGTTCTCTTTTCTTCTCATGATAAATGAATAGGTGGGAAACAGCGCTCTAACTGCGGATCGAGTTTTGCGGATTCTGTAATCGACATGAAAAGATTTAAGACTGGTATTAGTCATGCAGGTCTTACACCTCCAGCACAGATTAGCATTGGATTCAATTTCTTTTTGAATGCGTTCACATATATTAGTGCACGAAAGATGAAAAGTCAATGAATAAATTCCGCACAATATAGTTTCGTCATTGTTTATGATTTTATCACACTCAAAACAAATAAGAGACATTGCAATAGAGAGCCAAACAAAAACACGTCTTGACTGTTCAACGACACAAAGACGAATGAATTTGTCCCATATTTCGTGAAAATGTTCCTGGGTATTCTATTTTCTTAAAGCAGATAAGTACCTACCCCAACCTTCCTAGACCTAGGTTACTAATTTTGTAACCAAGAAATTTAAGAACAAAAAAAAATAATAATAATTTTCCCCTCGGTTGTTTTGCCGACGGGAAAATTGAATTGAATTATTTTGTTTTGAAAAAATGCGAAAAAAATATGTTAATACCTACCTAAAACTTATAGATACTGTTGAAATAAAACCATGACTCTAAGATGTAAACACCATTCAATACTACCCAACCTTATCAACTACAGAAACTAACTGGTATATGTAAACTTCTCATGTCATCTCTTTATTCACTCTCGTGTATTCTTTGCAACCTGTAACATTCTCGATTTCAATAAATAACTTTTTATAACTTTGATCTAAATTAATTATCGCTTTTTATTACTGGCATCCCAACAGGTTATGGGCCCAGATTAATTTTAAAATAAAGTTTATAAAACCGCGAATTTCATTGTCTTATTTGTTTTTAAATTTTTTATGTAAAAATGTCGAATTCTTCAATTTTCAATATTGAGAAATTGCTCGGACGTGAAAATTAAAACACGTGGGCGTTCGCTCTCAAGAATTTCCTCCAACATGAAGAACTGTGGGACACAGTGCAAGGTATATATCCTGCATGAGGACTTAATGTGAAACTCGACACAAAAGCGAAATCAAAAATAATTTTGCTGATCGACAAGATAAATTATGTCCATATCGAAGACGCCGAATCAGCCAAAGAAGTCTGGGAAAAATTGAAAGCAGCCTTGCAAGACTCAGGTCTCACTCGTAGAGTTGGACTTCTCAGACAGCTGATAACAACTCGTCTTGAGTCAAGTGAAAATGTCGAAGATTATGTAAGCAAAATTGTGTCGACAGCTCATAAACTCAAAGAAATCAACATGCCAATTACAGATGAGTGGGTAGGTACGCTACTCCTCGCTGGCTTGCCTGAGGAATATGCCCTGACGATCATGGGTATAGAGAGTTCTGGTACAAAAATCTCCTGCGATGCAATTAAGACCAAGCTCTTACAGGATGTGAGGAAAACAGATGTGCAAGGTGCACTATTTTCCAAATCAGCACATCATAAGAAGAAAGTGTCATCGAAAGGTTTTAGGTGCTTTAATTGTAATCGTTTTGGTCATCGAGCGGCGGAGTGCACAGTAAAAAAAGATGTGAAGCCAAAACAACATCAAGTGGGTCTGTGTACTGGTTTTGTGGCATCTACCCTGAATGAATCCGATTGGTTTGTAGATTCTGGTGCGAGCATGCACATGAGCATGCGAAAAGACTTATTAAGTGAAATAAGAGGGTCTCCGATCAAAGAAATTTTCGTGGCCAACAAGCAAAAGTTGGTGGTTGAAGGCGTGGGCAATGTCAGTGTCGATGTTTTCGATGAAAATTATGTTATAAAACGTATAACTGTGTCTGATGTGCTGTATGTTCCCCACCTGACGGCAAATTTGATATCTGTGGGTCAGATAATCAGCAAGGGACATGCAGTTAATTTCAAAAAAGACAAATGCATAATTTCATCGAATGGACAAATTATTGCAACCGCTCGTCTTCAAAGCAATATGTTCAAATTAGACTGCCCGCCTGGTCACATGTGTATGGCCACTAGAACATCAACATCTAACTCTGAACTGTGGCATGCTCGTCTGGGTCACTTAAATTACAATGATCTGACGAGAACCAAAAGCATGGTGAATGGAATGAACTTCAATGACAAAGCATCAGTAAATCTTTGTTATGAATACATTTGCAGCTTTCATATCGCAATGTAATATCTGAAATTATTGAAACAAATTTTAACATTTTTACTATGCAGTCTCATTGTCAGAACTTACCTTTTTACTGTGAATGTAATGCAATCCATTCAAAAGCTGTTGCCTGACTTTCTTGATCTCTCACAGACTGAATAGAATGTGGACCTATATTTGATTATGATGAGTCGCCTGTGTTCTGCAGATTTCTATAAGAATGATGACATTCTCGTGTTTTAGGAGTTGCAAAAACTAGAAAACAGATATAATATTAATAGGAACACCATCATGAGTTATTTTTACAATACACTTTACTTACAACATCTTTTGCATTGTCCATGAGGACTTTCTTCATGGCTAAAAAATTACTTCTTGCTCTTTTTTTCCCGAGCTTTAAGCACTTCACTAGGAATATAAGTTACAGTAAATATATATTCTGATTTTAATTGTAGGATATTGAAGCACTTACCCAAATATTCCTTGGCCAATTTCGGCAATCTTTTCGTATTTTCCAGATTCCCCGCAAACTTCTATGTAGTTTCGTTTTTCGGCCAGAGTTAGTTTTTATGATTGTAGATGATCTTCTCGGCCACATGAAGACATTTTTTATGGAATGTTTTTTTTTCACTTGATTGTAATCCATATAATTTTTTTTTATTTAAAAACAAATTATTCACTATATAATTTATAAAAACTGAAAACTTGAATTGATTCTGATGTAAACTGATGTATACAATAATAATAATTGTCAATTTTTTATTTACTTTTTTGATCTGTCACCAAAACTTCAAAACTGGGAACCAACCTTAGAGTATATCATGTCGATTACAGAATCCGCAAAACTCGATCCGCAATGATTCACAGTGTAGTGTTCTCTTTTCTTCTCATGATAAATGAATAGGTGGGAAACAGCGCTCTAACTGCGGATCGAGTTTTGCGGATTCTGTAATCGACATGAAAAGATTTAAGACTGGTATTAGTCATGCAGGTCTTACACCTCCAGCACAGATTAGCATTGGATTCAATTTCTTTTTGAATGCGTTCACATATATTAGTGCACGAAAGATGAAAAGTCAATGAATAAATTCCGCACAATATAGTTTCGTCATTGTTTATGATTTTATCACACTCAAAACAAATAAGAGACATTGCAATAGAGAGCCAAACAAAAACACGTCTTGACTGTTCAACGACACAAAGACGAATGAATTTGTCCCATATTTCGTGAAAATGTTCCTGGGTATTCTATTTTCTTAAAGCAGATAAGTACCTACCCCAACCTTCCTAGACCTAGGTTACTAATTTTGTAACCAAGAAATTTAAGAACAAAAAAAAATAATAATAATTTTCCCCTCGGTTGTTTTGCCGACGGGAAAATTGAATTGAATTATTTTGTTTTGAAAAAATGCGAAAAAAATATGTTAATACCTACCTAAAACTTATAGATACTGTTGAAATAAAACCATGACTCTAAGATGTAAACACCATTCAATACTACCCAACCTTATCAACTACAGAAACTAACTGGTATATGTAAACCTCTCATGTCATCTCTTTATTCACTCTCGTATATTCTTTGTAACCTGTAACATTCTCGATCTCAATAAATAACTTTTTATAACTTTGATCTAAATTAATTATCGCTTTTTATTACTGGCATCCCAACAGGTTATGGGCCCAGATTAATTTTAAAATAAAGTTTATAAAACCGCGAATTTCATTGTCTTATTTGTTTTTAAATTTTTTATGTAAAAATGTCGAATTCTTCAATTTTCAATATTGAGAAATTGCTCGGACGTGAAAATTAAAACACGTGGGCGTTCGCTCTCAAGAATTTCCTCCAACATGAAGAACTGTGGGACACAGTGCAAGGTATATATCCTGCATGAGGACTTAATGTGAAACTCGACACAAAAGCGAAATCAAAAATAATTTTGCTGATCGACAAGATAAATTATGTCCATATCGAAGACGCCGAATCAGCCAAAGAAGTCTGGGAAAAATTGAAAGCAGCCTTTCAAGACTCAGGTCTCACTCGTAGAGTTGGACTTCTCAGACAGCTGATAACAACTCGTCTTGAGTCAAGTGAAAATGTCGAAGATTATGTAAGCAAAATTGTGTCGACAGCTCATAAACTCAAAGAAATCAACATGCCAATTACAGATGAGTGGGTAGGTACGCTACTCCTCGCTGGCTTGCCTGAGGAATATGCCCTGACGATCATGGGTATAGAGAGTTCTGGTACAAAAATCTCCTGCGATGCAATTAAGACCAAGCTCGTACAGGATGTGAGGAAAACAGATGTGCAAGGTGCACTATTTTCCAAATCAGCACATCATAAGAAGAAAGTGTCATCGAAAGGTTTTAGGTGCTTTAATTGTAATCGTTTTGGTCATCGAGCGGCGGAGTGCACAGTAAAAAAAGATGTGAAGCCAAAACAACATCAAGTGGGTCTGTGTACTGGTTTTGTGGCATCTACCCTGAATGAATCCGATTGGTTTGTAGATTCTGGTGCGAGCATGCACATGAGCATGCGAAAAGACTTATTAAGTGAAATAAGAGAGTCTCCGATCAAAGAAATTTTCGTGGCCAACAAGCAAAAGTTGGTGGTTGAAGGCGTGGGCAATGTCAGTGTCGATGTTTTCGATGAAAATTATGTTATAAAACGTATAACTGTGTCTGATGTGCTGTATGTTCCCCACCTGACGGCAAATTTGATATCTGTGGGTCAGATAATCAGCAAGGGACATGCAGTTAATTTCAAAAAAGACAAATGCATAATTTCATCGAATGGACAAATTATTGCAACCGCTCGTCTTCAAAGCAATATGTTCAAATTAGACTGCCCGCCTGGTCACATGTGTATGGCCACTAGAACATCAACATCTAACTCTGAACTGTGGCATGCTCGTCTGGGTCACTTAAATTACAATGATCTGACGAGAACCAAAAGCATGGTGAATGGAATGAACTTCAATGACAAAGCATCAGTAAATCTTTGTTATGAATACATTTGCAGCTTTCATATCGCAATGTAATATCTGAAATTATTGAAACAAATTTTAACATTTTTACTATGCAGTCTCATTGTCAGAACTTACCTTTTTACTGTGAATGTAATGCAATCCATTCAAAAGCTGTTGCCTGACTTTCTTGATCTCTCACAGACTGAATAGAATGTGGACCTATATTTGATTATGATGAGTCGCCTGTGTTCTGCAGATTTCTATAAGAATGATGACATTCTCGTGTTTTAGGAGTTGCAAAAACTAGAAAACAGATATAATATTAATAGGAACACCATCATGAGTTATTTTTACAATACACTTTACTTACAACATCTTTTGCATTGTCCATGAGGACTTTCTTCATGGCTAAAAAATTACTTCTTGCTCTTTTTTTCCCGAGCTTTAAGCACTTCACTAGGAATATAAGTTACAGTAAATATATATTCTGATTTTAATTGTAGGATATTGAAGCACTTACCCAAATATTCCTTGGCCAATTTCGGCAATCTTTTCGTATTTTCCAGATTCCCCGCAAACTTCTATGTAGTTTCGTTTTTCGGCCAGAGTTAGTTTTTATGATTGTAGATGATCTTCTCGGCCACATGAAGACATTTTTTATGGAATGTTTTTTTTTCACTTGATTGTAATCCATATAATTTTTTTTTATTTAAAAACAAATTATTCACTATATAATTTATAAAAACTGAAAACTTGAATTGATTCTGATGTAAACTGATGTATACAATAATAATAATTGTCAATTTTTTATTTACTTTTTTGATCTGTCACCAAAACTTCAAAACTGGGAACCAACCTTAGAGTATATCATGTCGATTACAGAATCCGCAAAACTCGATCCGCAATGATTCACAGTGTAGTGTTCTCTTTTCTTCTCATGATAAATGAATAGGTGGGAAACAGCGCTCTAACTGCGGATCGAGTTTTGCGGATTCTGTAATCGACATGAAAAGATTTAAGACTGGTATTAGTCATGCAGGTCTTACACCTCCAGCACAGATTAGCATTGGATTCAATTTCTTTTTGAATGCGTTCACATATATTAGTGCACGAAAGATGAAAAGTCAATGAATAAATTCCGCACAATATAGTTTCGTCATTGTTTATGATTTTATCACACTCAAAACAAATAAGAGACATTGCAATAGAGAGCCAAACAAAAACACGTCTTGACTGTTCAACGACACAAAGACGAATGAATTTGTCCCATATTTCGTGAAAATGTTCCTGGGTATTCTATTTTCTTAAAGCAGATAAGTACCTACCCCAACCTTCCTAGACCTAGGTTACTAATTTTGTAACCAAGAAATTTAAGAACAAAAAAAAATAATAATAATTTTCCCCTCGGTTGTTTTGCCGACGGGAAAATTGAATTGAATTATTTTGTTTTGAAAAAATGCGAAAAAAATATGTTAATACCTACCTAAAACTTATAGATACTGTTGAAATAAAACCATGACTCTAAGATGTAAACACCATTCAATACTACCCAACCTTATCAACTACAGAAACTAACTGGTATATGTAAACCTCTCATGTCATCTCTTTATTCACTCTCGTATATTCTTTGTAACCTGTAACATTCTCGATCTCAATAAATAACTTTTTATAACTTTGATCTAAATTAATTATCGCTTTTTATTACTGGCATCCCAACAGGTTATGGGCCCAGATTAATTTTAAAATAAAGTTTATAAAACCGCGAATTTCATTGTCTTATTTGTTTTTAAATTTTTTATGTAAAAATGTCGAATTCTTCAATTTTCAATATTGAGAAATTGCTCGGACGTGAAAATTAAAACACGTGGGCGTTCGCTCTCAAGAATTTCCTCCAACATGAAGAACTGTGGGACACAGTGCAAGGTATATATCCTGCATGAGGACTTAATGTGAAACTCGACACAAAAGCGAAATCAAAAATAATTTTGCTGATCGACAAGATAAATTATGTCCATATCGAAGACGCCGAATCAGCCAAAGAAGTCTGGGAAAAATTGAAAGCAGCCTTTCAAGACTCAGGTCTCACTCGTAGAGTTGGACTTCTCAGACAGCTGATAACAACTCGTCTTGAGTCAAGTGAAAATGTCGAAGATTATGTAAGCAAAATTGTGTCGACAGCTCATAAACTCAAAGAAATCAACATGCCAATTACAGATGAGTGGGTAGGTACGCTACTCCTCGCTGGCTTGCCTGAGGAATATGCCCTGACGATCATGGGTATAGAGAGTTCTGGTACAAAAATCTCCTGCGATGCAATTAAGACCAAGCTCGTACAGGATGTGAGGAAAACAGATGTGCAAGGTGCACTATTTTCCAAATCAGCACATCATAAGAAGAAAGTGTCATCGAAAGGTTTTAGGTGCTTTAATTGTAATCGTTTTGGTCATCGAGCGGCGGAGTGCACAGTAAAAAAAGATGTGAAGCCAAAACAACATCAAGTGGGTCTGTGTACTGGTTTTGTGGCATCTACCCTGAATGAATCCGATTGGTTTGTAGATTCTGGTGCGAGCATGCACATGAGCATGCGAAAAGACTTATTAAGTGAAATAAGAGAGTCTCCGATCAAAGAAATTTTCGTGGCCAACAAGCAAAAGTTGGTGGTTGAAGGCGTGGGCAATGTCAGTGTCGATGTTTTCGATGAAAATTATGTTATAAAACGTATAACTGTGTCTGATGTGCTGTATGTTCCCCACCTGACGGCAAATTTGATATCTGTGGGTCAGATAATCAGCAAGGGACATGCAGTTAATTTCAAAAAAGACAAATGCATAATTTCATCGAATGGACAAATTATTGCAACCGCTCGTCTTCAAAGCAATATGTTCAAATTAGACTGCCCGCCTGGTCACATGTGTATGGCCACTAGAACATCAAAATCTAACTCTGAACTGTGGCATGCTCGTCTGGGTCACTTAAATTACAATGATCTGACGAGAACCAAAAGCATGGTGAATGGAATGAACTTCAATGACAAAGCATCAGTAAATTGTGTTCCATGTGTTAAAGGAAAGATGACTCGAAAATCCTTTAAGACATCCGATTCCCGATCGACGAAAGTACTGCAGCTCGTACACTCGGACTTATGCGGTGATGGAGGAATCTTCGATTGGTGGAGCTAAGCATTTTCTTACTTTCATAGATGACTTTTCGCGTAAGGTTTTCATTTATTTTTTGCAGGCAAAAACGGAAGTACCAGTGCTCTTTGCGCAATTTAAAGACAGATAACGGCACAGAATATTGCAACCGACAGTTCATGGCTATTTTCAACAAGAATGGAATACGTCATGAGACAACTGTCCCGTACAGCCCTCAGCAAAACGGAGTAGCGGAGCGCATAAACCGTACTATCGTTGAGCGAGCTCGAAGCATGCTGTTTCACGCTGAGCTGGGGAAGCCATTCTGGGCTGAGGCTGCTGCAACTGCCGTGTATCTAATAAACCGTTCTGCTTGTTCTGCAATTCCTGACTGTACACCTCAGGAAGTCTGGTCTGGAGTCAAACCTGATCTAAGTCATCAACGTTCTTTCGGGTCAAAGGTGTTGGCACATATTCCCAAAGTCAAACGTTCTAAGTGGGATGCAAAAGCGCAAGAATTGATCTTCGTCGGATACTGTGATGATTCTAAAGGCTACTGCTTGATGAATCCCAGAAACAATCACATTGTGAAAAGCCGTGATGTCGTTTTCTATGAAGACGATTTCTATCAACAAGAACATCCGCCATCAGTGTCACAAGAAATTGAAATTCCTATAGATGTTGACGAAAATTCAGCTGTAGTGGTTCAAGAAGACGATATTTTGCCAAACCCGATAGAAATTTCATCAGATCCTGATACGATTGACGATTCATCCGTATATCTCGACCCTGATTCAACAGCTTCAAGTACGCCATCAACATCCGATAACAATCCAGTAAGACGATCATCGAGAATACCAAGACCTGTGAACATGGACGATTATCACTTGTATTCAGCTGAAACAATTGTTTACGATGACCCACTATCGGTACAAGAGGCGTTAAATGGACCAAATCATGTGGAATGGAAATGTGCTATGATGGAAGAGTACAAGTCCCTGATAAAAAACAACACCTGGACTTTAATGGACCAACCTAAGAATACAAAGCCGATCAACTGCAAATGGGTCTTCAAGACTAAGCGAGATGAAGAAGGTAATATTCTCCGACATAAAGCGCGACTAGTCATCAAGGGATGCTCCCAGAAGCCAGGGATAGATTATCAGGAAACGTATTCGCCTGTGGTAAGATACACATCCATCAGATTCTTGATTTCAATTGCAGTAAAATATAACCTTGATATTGAGCAAATGGATGCTGTCAGTGCGTTCTTACAAGGTGAACTTACCGAGGACATATATATGCTCTATCCTGAAGGTGATTTCGGTGTGACGAAAGGGAAAGTCTGAAAGCAAGCGAGTCGGCAATGGAACAAGAAACTTGATGCGGTGTTGAAAGACTTAAACCTGACACAATCAAAGGTGGATCCGTGTATTTACTTCAGCTTTTCAGATAACAAGATGTTCTTCATATCAGTATACGTTGATGACTTGCTAATCTTCAGCAGTAACGAAAATTTGAAATTAAAAGTCAAGGCTAAGTTGAAACAGATGTTTACTATGAAGGACTTAGGTGAGGCAAAAAATTGTGTTGGCTTAAGAATAACTCGAAATAGAACGAAACATGAAATATACATCGATCAAAGGCAGTATACAACAGAAATCATCAAGCGGTTCAACATGAGTGATTGCAATCCCATTTCGACGCCGTTCGATACAAATCAGAGACTGAAGAAACCACAAAAACTGGACTCATCGTTTGATCCCGAGAAAATTCCTTATCAAGAAGCAGTTGGGAGTTTGTTATACTTGGTTCAAGGTACCCGACCGGATATTACTTATGCAGTAAAATACTTAAGCAAATTCAACAACAACTTCGATTCTTCGCACTGGAAAGCTGTAAAACGAGTACTTCGCTACTTGCAGAGAACTTTAAATGCAAAAATTAAATTTTCGAAGATGAATGATTGCAACTTGGTTGGATTTTGCGATGCAGATTTTGCCGGCGATGAAGATGATAGAAGGTCACGCTAGGGATATGTCTTCGTTCAACAAGGAGGTGTCATCAGCTGGAATAGTAAACGCCAAACAATTGTAGCCCTGTCAACAACCGAGGCAGAATATATGGCCATGTCAGCTGCCTTTCAAGAAGGGGAGTGGTTACGTCAACTGAAGAACGAGCTGGACAATCAACAATCGGAAAAAATAAAAGTGTTTTGTGACAACAAAACTGCCATCAGTTTAGCAAAGACAGACGCTTATCACGCACGCTCGAAGCATATAGACGTGCGTCATCATTATGTACGTGACAAAGTGGCATTGGGACATATCCATCTGGAATATGTACGAAGTGAAGATATGACTGCTGATACTTTAACAAAAGCTGTTCCAAGCCAGAAACATTACAAATGTTCAGAGATGATGGGCCTTACCGATCTTAGGCCTGATTTTAGTGGAGGTGTTGAAATAAAACCATGACTCTAAGATGTAAACACCATTCAATACTACCCAACCTTATCAACTACAGAAACTAACTGGTATATGTAAACCTCTCATGTCATCTCTTTATTCACTCTCGTCTATTCTTTGTAACCCTAACCTGTAACATTCTCGATCTCAATAAATAACTTTTTATAACTTTGATCTAAATTAATTATCGCTTTTTATTACTGGCATCCCAACAGATACCTACTTAAGTAGGCAATAAATATGTTAATATATATACATACTTAAAGCCACTTAAGTAGGCACCTTACAATTGTCACGGTAAAATTTACCGTGACAAGAACCATTCTTTTCGGTATCCAAATCCTTTTTCCTCCCTCTCCTTTTCTTGTTCTTCTACAGGAGTTTCCTACAATCTACTGAGAGAGAGAAGGGCAGCCATGGTCCATCAGCCATCGGTTCACTCTCGCAGTATTTTGGAAAGAAACACTAATCGTCGATGTCTATCTGACATATAAAGTTGATCTGCTTTCCACTTGACCAAAACTGACAGACGGGCGGTCTTGTCAAATATAAAAGGGCGGGTGACAGTTGGTCCCCGATCGGACATAACCACAACTAAGTGACAGGCGGATGGTCTGATCACAAATAAACCAAAAGATGGCACGGGCGACACTTGGTCTCCGAATGCCGAAGTAACTCAATGTGAGAATGGCTTCATGCCCAACTTTTACATTATTTATAATTTATTGTACAAGGTGGAACGGTAACGAAAGTCCCTATTCCCCCAAATCTGCGCGAAAGTCAAACGAGGTAACTTCAATCCGCGTGTAGGGAACTTCTGCCAAATTTCGCCTTCAAAGCTTTTATTAATCGAAATTACATAACTTCCACCAAGTTCCCCCAATTATATTTGTTTTGCTGGGAAAGTTTGGTGGGGAAAAATGCAAAGTGTAAACAATTTAATTTCTTTATGTTCCAAAGGTTTTTCATTCGAAATTGAATTGGGGATTTTAGGTGGCTGAATGCATCCACTGCATTTCCGCTCTCTACAAGTCATGTCAGAGCGCGGCGAATTCAGTGATGACTTGCATAAAGCTGGGGAGTTAAAGTGCGAGTAAGAGAAGGCTACTGGGTTTGCAATAGCGTTGGCCCACTCACGCAAATACGCTGAGTGTTGCTGATAAATGACGCGACCGAAACCCAAGTCACTGATTGGCTGAAAGCACTGGGTTTTTTTTTAAAGAGAAGGGATCATCCAGGCATGGGGAAAGCCTGGGAGGACACTTCTTTGCAAGCTAAAGAACAGAAAAGAGTTCTGAACACCGTGATAGTGAGGGAAAAATTTTTGGAAAATCAAGAAATTTTATTGAAGAGAAGAATAATTCAAGTAGAGTCTTAATAAGTTAAGAAAAGTTTATTAACTGTTGGGAAATTACTTGAGATAATTGTGGAGAATTGGTGGAACAATTTGGGAGAGTTTTCTCGTAAGATACGAGACAGAATTGGTAACAATAAGAAGGAAAATCTCTCAGAATAATTGAGCTAAGTATAGTGATTTTGGTGAAATATTTTAGTGTAATTTTTTTATTAAATCGTTTTGCTTTCGGGACATTGTTCTCGAAAATACCGTTTGGCTTTTGCTTTTCGCAAAAATTCCGCAAAAATTACGGAACTCGCGACCAGTTTCAAAAACCGTTAAACTTTTCGGGACTGAACGTTACCGGTCCATCTTTTTATTTTAAATACTCACTTTGTCTTCTTTGTTTAAAAGATCCTGGGTTTTAGCCCTACTTGATTGCAAGGTTTCCCAGGCAATTAAGTCATCAATAAATAGTTTTAAATTCCTATTTGGAAGTATAAAATAATCTTTCATTTTAAATTTCATTCACCGTCGTTTTCCGCTCCGAAGGTTTGCAATTTCCTTAACTTCAAAAAAAAATTGCTGGCGCCCTTATTGTTTTCATTTTCAGCTTCTACGCCCCTGTGGCCATTCATTACGATCAATTTAATTGATCGACTAATAAACTTCTTATTAATTAACTTATCAAAATAATTCGCTGAACCCACCCCTTTGCTGAGTAGCCGGAGGTGTCAGCATCTAACGTGCTGAACGTGTTGGATTTTTCTACGATCATTTGAACTTTACGTCTAGTTCTAGTTCTCATCATCGTCGTCGCGTTCGTGGTTCGTTTATAAGCGTAGAAAAATTGCAACAATTTGGCGCCCAACGTGGGGCTTAAACTAGAATTAAATCAAATAAATAAATAGACGGTGAAAAGAAATCATAATCGGTAGAATAAAATCAAAATTGTGTAGCTAAATAAACTTTAAAAAAAAAAATCTACGAAAGAAGTGTTTTATTATATCTATATAATAATACATAGCAGTATATAACCTGATTGTTGGCTCAGGGAAGTTTCGTTTGAAATTGTGTGTGCTTTTTTACTTTTGTTTTTTTTTCTCTTTTTCTTTTGCAGTGCAATAAATTAATATACCTACTTATTCGGGCATATTCATATTTTGGCAATACCAAGTGTTTTATCCATAGTGCAGTTCATTTCCAGTCACCATTTTCAACTTATACATAACCCTATCTATATTGGATTTATCGAAAGGAAAAGGCCAGTCCTTCCCACAAACAAATATTGCCTACCTACGTTGGGAATTCAACACAAAATAATAAATATAGTGGAGTTCATGTAAGGTGTTTTACTATTCCATTGGTTTAAATTTAAATTTCATTATTACCTATCATTTTTTATATATAATATATTATACCATATTTCCTATTATTCATAACCTACGAAATCATATCAGTTATATTGAATTTAAACGGTAAAGCACAGTTGCATTTTACACTGTTCCATAAACTTTTTTTTCTCCGTTCGCAAACACGGCATATACCCAATACATATATACATATATCTACAGTACCTATTTTTTTTTCTTAGGCTTTGAAGCAAGATCGTAAAAACATTAATTTGCTCGCCATATCGTTTGTTTTGAGTTTTTTGTCTCCTTCTGAGCTTTTACTTGCGACTACTTTCTTTGGTAATTGAGTGAGTACCTACGAAAGGAAAAACAAAAAAAAAGGTTGTCTGTACACTAGAGTGTGTTATTTTTTGTTTTCTTCTGCGAAATCTTAGGTAAATTTAATTCGAAATAGGTATATTAATTTCATTTAATTAGTGCTAGTGCAGTGTACTTTTCTTTGACTGAAATAATTATTCTCACAACCTATATTCGTACCTACTAAGTCAAACTGTCAAATCCAATTAAGAGTGTTTTTTTTTTTTGATTGCTTGATGTAGATATTGTTTTTTTTAGTGAATTGGTGAAAGATTGATGCATACCTACTTGTATTTTAGATAATTGTGTCGAGTGGATTTAATAAAAAAAAAAAAAGAAGTTAGATTTTGGTGCAGCTCGGACGGAGTTGTCAAAGCGATAAATTTTGCTTCTTCAAAGTGAGGTTATGGTCGAAAATTGTGTTTACAATTTCAACGAAAGTTTAGTGGAGAGTACGTTGTGTTTTTTTTTATTGAATACCTAGTTTGTTGAGTGGATTCCTAGTAGTGATTTTTCGTAAATTGGTTTGACCATATTCCGTGGTGACCATATACGATTTTCCTATTATTTTTTTTCCTCTTCTTTGGATGGGTAGTATTTTTTTTGGAAATATTTGAAACTGATTTTTTTTTTTCTTAATATAGTGTGACCATATTCCTGTGGTTATCATATAGGTACTGCTTCTACTTTTCGGTTATTTTTTTTTCCTTACGAGTGAGTAGTTTTTTTTTAATTGGAAATATTTTTGATATAGATTTTTTTTCTTAAATTGGGTTGACCATATTCGTGTGGTGACCATATAGGTATGACGTTTTTTTTTTCTCTTTTGATTGAGTAGTGTTTTTACTTGAAAATTTGTTGGTACAGATATTCTTTTCTTAAATTGGGTGGACCATATTTCATTTACAACATTTATTTAATTTTTTTTTCTCTTTTTGATTGAGTACCTTCCTAGTGTTTTTGATTGAAAACATTTTTGATATAAATTTTTCTTAAATCGGTTTGACCATATTTCTGTGGTTACCATATACGACGTTTATGTTATTTTTTTTTTCTTTTTATTGAGTATTGTTTTACCTGAAAATTTTTCTTGAATTGGGCTTACCATATTCCTCTGGTGACCTTATAACATTTAGTTAGAGTTTTTTCTCGTTGAATAGTTTCTTTAATTTCATTTGAATTTTATTGGGTGAGAAATCCAAGATGAACATTTATCGTTTATCAAAGGATGAACTGGTCTATGAGATCAGAGCCCGTGGGTTGAAGGAGGGTTCAGTTGAGGATATGAGGAAGATACTTAGGGTATCGTTGATGTTAGAACTCAACCATACGATTGGAACGGATCAATACAAGTATCCATTTACTTACGAAGAGGATTTAAAAGCAATTAGAACTAAGTTAGTGGACATTAAAAATCTGTTAAAAGAACCTCCGAAAAATCCAAAATCAACTGAGTATTTAAAGATCAAAACAAAAATTGAATGGACTATAGGTAGAATTGGTAGGACGAAAGCGGAAACTACAGAGGAGGTTAATGAAATGGCTGATTTGAGGGGAGAGGTTTTGTTGCTGATGGCAACATTAACTGAGGGCGAAGATGAAGATTTGGATAAGGGAATACAACCAACATCAACACCAGCTCCAATAACGCCACCAAATATATCGGCAGTTATACAAAATGCGAGTTCAGAATGCCAACCGCAGGTCGAAACCTACAACCGGCATTCTGAGCGTATGGAAAAAATCGAAAAATGGGGAGTGAAGTTCTCCGGTGAACAAAGTGGTTCATCGGTGAACTCATTCTTAGAAAGGGTTCAGGAGTTAAGGGAATCAAGAGATGTTTCAGAAGCACGACTTTTTAAATCGGCTCCTGATCTTTTTACAGGGAAGGCTCTTCTGTGGTTTAGGGCAATTAAGGATTCAGTTTTTTGTTGGCAGGAACTTGTAAGGGAATTAAAATTGGAGTTTCTTCCCTCCAATTATGATGATCTTTTATTAGATGAAATTAAAAAACGTACTCAAGGCGGAGGAGAGTCTATGGGAATGTACATTGCGTTGATGCAAACCCTATTTAAGTGGCTTTCCGAACCCTTGTCAGAAACAAAAAAATTATCGATCTTATTAAAGAATATTGCCCCCTTCTACCAAACTCAACTTGGGTTGGCCGATATCAAATCGGTCAACGAATTGGTTGCGTTGGGTAGAAGTTTGGAAACTATTAGGACCAACGTCGAGGCATTTGTTCCTCCTTCTAGTAGCAGGTCTCGACAGACTCTGGAACCGGATGTCGCATATGTTGCTGCCGTACAGGAAGCAACAGCGACATTCAATAGAAATTCTCAATCGAATAGGTCAATTCGTTGTTTCAATTGCAACAGTGAAGGCCATTTCTCGAACCGCTGTACCGCTCCCAGACGTTGTTTTGGTTGTGGTGCTTCCGGGACAACTCGACGGGAGTGTCGTAGATGTTCGGGAAATGGGCAACGGTCTCTTGGGCCAGCAGGGCAAGAGCGCCGTCGCACTTAGAGAGGTCACCTGCTGATGACCAGCTGGTAGACCGAGTTCAACTAGGTTTCACGTTAGATTCAAGTGGGGACGATAGGCGACCGTATTTAGGAGTTAATATTTACGGGGTAAAGATTTTAGGGCTTCTTGATTCTGGAGGATAAAAAGGAAAATTCTTAAAGATGTAGGATTACTCTTAGATACAAGCAATGTTAGGCAGGTTTATTTAGCAGACGGTGCGGGAGTAGGAGTTTTAGGGGTAGTAAATCTACCGATAGTTATTGAGAATAGGTCAGTTTTAGTTGAGTGCTTAGTTATACCTTCACTTCCTAATGCGATGATATTGGGTGCCGATTTTTGGGCACAGTCGGGAATCGTCCCGGATCTTCGATCTCGCATGTGGAGCTTTTCGAATCAGGAAACTGTGGCTTCGGTAGGGACCACGGCGATTATAGAAGAATCGGATTTAAACGATGAGCAAAGAAGTAAGCTGAGCACCTTAATTGAAAATTTGTTTTAAGACATTCCAGAAGGGTTAGGAAAAACAAATAGGGTAGAACATATAATTAGAACTTCGTCGGACCCAATTAAACAAAGATATTACCCTGTTTCGCCGGCGATGCAGGTCCACATCGACAAATCCCTTAAGGAAATGTTGGATGATGGAGTTATTGAAAAATCAAACAGTCCTTGGGCTTCTCCCATAGTACTGATTAAGAAAAAAGATAATTCGTTCAGATTTTGTGTTGATTACCGTAAATTAAATCAAGTAACGGAAAGAGATGCTTATCCTTTACCGATAATTTCATCGATTTTAGATAAGCTTAGGGATGCAAAGTTTCTAACGTCATTGGATGTCAAGTCTGCTTACTGGCAGATTCCAATGGCGGAAGAATCTAAGAAATATACTGCCTTTACGGTACCAAATAGAGGTCTTTTTCAATTTAATCGAATGCCTTTTGGCTTACACAACGCACCTGCCACTTGGCAGAGATTCATAGATAGCGTGTTAGGTCCAGAGCTCGAGCCAAACGTCTTCGTTTATCTGGATGATATTATTATCATCTCGAACTCTTTTGAAAAACATTTAGAAATACTGAACGAAGTTCTAAAAAGATTAAAAGAAGCAGGGTTGAAAGTAGGGCGTGACAAATGTCACATTTGTAGACCGTCACTTAAATTCTTAGGGTATGTAGTAGATAGAAACGGATTACATGTTGATCCAGAAAAGGTAGAGAGCATGGTTAATATACCTGCACCAAGAAATGTTAAAGAAGTCAGAAGCTTTATAGGGACAGTTTCATGGTACAGACGCTTCGTACCAAACTTCGCTAGTTTAGTTAGGCCCTTAACGGATTTACTTAAGAAATCCAAGAAATTCATTTGGACTAAGGATTGTGAAGATAGTTTTTAGGAGAGCAAAAGAATGTCTTATTACCGCACCAATTTTAACATGCCCAAATTTCGAGCTACCCTTCGTAGTACAGACAGATGCGTCTGATTATGGGATTGGGGCTGTTCTTTCGCAAAAATTCGAGGAAGGAGAAAAGGTTATATGCTATTTAAGCAGGTCATTGAATAGGTCAGAGAGAAATTATTCCACTACGGAAAAAGAATGTTTGGCCGTCCTGTGGGCAGTTGAGAAGTTGCGACCGTATCTCGAAGGAATTCGATTTACAGTCGTAACTGATCACTACTCATTGATTTGGTTGAGTAACCTCAAAGACCCACAAGGACGATTAGCGCGCTGGGCTGTTAGGTTACAGCAATTTGATTATGAAACCATCCATCGTAAAGGGAAAGATCATGTCGTGCCGGACATGCTATCTCGTGGGGTTCCGGTGGTGGCCGGAGTCTCAGATGAGGATATAGACCCTTGGGTGGGAAAAATGATGTCTGAGGTTGAGTCGAACCCATTAGCTTATCCAGCGTGGAGGGTGGAGAATGGCCGCCTGTTTAAATACGTCAAAACAAATCACTTAGTAGTTCATGAAAATAACGAAGAATGGAAACTAGTTATATAGGTAGAAAAGATAGATTAGGTATCCTCAAGGAGTGTCATGATAGTCCATTAGCTGGACATATGGGGGTTAGGAAAACGTTCGCTAGAGTAGGGGCCAAATACTACTGGCCAAAGATGAGAGGAGATGTTACTAGATATGTTAGGAAGTGCAGCACTTGTCAATCAGTGAAACCAGTGAATGATAAACCAGCCGGTCTTATGACTGAGAGAATAGGAGTTTCTACACCATGGGAGATGATCAGTATAGACTTAGTGGGTCCTCTACCCAAATCAAGCAAAGGCTTTGTCTACATTTTAACAGTGGTTGATTATCTGACTAAATTTCCGCTTTTATTTGCTTTGAGAACTGCTACCGCAAAAGCAATTTGCAAAGAATTGGAGGACAATGTTTTTCTTTTATTTGGAGTACCAAAGATTTTGATTTGTGATAACGGGCCTCAATTTCGTAGTAGGGAACTTAAAGCATTATGCCAGGGTTATTCAACAAATATTATATTCACTCCGCACTACCATCCGCAGGCCAACCCAGCCGAAAGAATCAATCAGATAATAAAGACTACTTTGAGGGGTTATGTGTCGGAAAACCAACGTGTTTGGGATGCTCAATTAGCCAAGGTAGCTTGTGCTATTCGAACATCTCAGCACGAGGTTTTGGGAGTGACACCCTACTACGCTAATTTTGGAAGAGAGATGTCGACCAGTGGTCGAGAAGATGTTCGACTCAGGAGTGATTTAGTAGACACTAATAGAACTGACTTAGAAGATATAGGCGAACGTTTTAGGAGACTAAGAGTAGAGATAGCAAGTAAAATACAGGCGGCCACAAAAAAATCAGCAGAAACATACAACCTCAGGAGGAAAGACGTTCAGTACTTTCCAAACGATGTTGTATGGCGAAGAAACTTCGTCTTATCAGACGCCGCAAATTACTATGCAGCTAAACTAGCTCCAAAGTACGTAGGTCCTTTTAAAATCCGAAAACGGTTGTCTCCTTGGACTTACGTCCTTGAAGATGAAACCGGAAAAGATCGTGGCACTTGGCACACTAAAGATCTTAAACCTTTCAATTCATCATCTGAGTATAATTGAGTCTAAAAGTCCCAAGTAGCGTAAAATAGCTTTTTTTTTCTTTTTTTAAATTTTTTTTTGGTCATTTTGAATTTCACATTTCAATCCTTTTGCTATAGACTGCCATCTTTGGCCTGATGTATTTCCTTTGTTGTGTGTTAACCTATAAGATCCGCAGGAAATGGTTTGCTTTTCAAAAAAAGTAAACGCATTTCCAAGGAGGAAAGGGTGGGATTTGTCACGGTAAAATTTACCGTGACAAGAACCATTCTTTTCGGTATCCAAATCCTTTTTCCTCCCTCTCCTTTTCTTGTTCTTCTACAGGAGTTTCCTACAATCTACTGAGAGAGAGAAGGGCAGCCATGGTCCATCAGCCATCGGTTCACTCTCGCAGTATTTTGGAAAGAAACACTAATCGTCGATGTCTATCTGACATATAAAGTGGATCCGATCGGACATAACCACAACTAAGTGACAGGCGGATGGTCTGATCACAAATAAACCAAAAGATGGCACGGGCGACACTTGGTCTCCGAATGCCGAAGATGGAACGGTAACGAAAGTCCCTATTCCCCCAAATCTGCGCGAAAGTCAAACGAGGTAACTTCAATCCGCGTGTAGGGAACTTCTGCCAAATTTCGCCTTCTAAGCTTTTATTAATCGAAATTACATAACTTCCACCAAGTTCCCCCAATTATATTTGTTTTGCTGGGAAAGTTTGGTGGGGAAAAATGCAAAGTGTAAACAATTTAATTTCTTTATGTTCCAAAGGTTTTTCATTCAAAATTGAATTGGGGATTTTAGGTGGCTGAATGCATCCACTGCATTTCCGCTCTCTACAAGTCATGTCAGAGCGCGGCGAATTCAGTGATGACTTGCATAAAGCTGGGGAGTTAAAGTGCGAGTAAGAGAAGGCTACTGGGTTTGCAATAGCGTTGGCCCACTCACGCAAATACGCTGAGTGTTGCTGATAAATGACGCGACCGAAACCCAAGTCACTGATTGGCTGAAAACACTGGGTTTTTTTTAAAGAGAAGGGATCATCCAGGCATGGGGAAAGCCTGGGAGGACACTTCTTTGCAAGCTAAAGAACAGAAAAGAGTTCTGAACACCGTGATAGTGAGGGAAAATTTTTTGGAAAATCAAGAAATTTTATTGAAGAGAAGAATAATTCAAGTTGAGTCTTAATAAGTTAAGAAAAGTTTATTAACTGTTGGGAAATTACTTGAGATAATTGTGGAGAATTGGTGGAACAATTTGGGAGAGTTTTCTCGTAAGATACGAGACAGAATTGGTAACAATAAGAAGGAAAATCTCTCAGAATAATTGAGCTAAGTATAGTGATTTTGGTGAAATATTTTAGTGTAATTTTTTTATTAAATCGTTTTGCTTTCGGGACATTGTTCTCGAAAATACCGTTTGGCTTTTGCTTTTCGCAAAAATTCCGCAAAAATTACGGAACTCGCGACCAGTTTCAAAAACCGTTAAACTTTTCGGGACTGAACGTTACCGGTCCATCTTTTTATTTTAAATACTCACTTTGTCTTCTTTGTTTAAAAGATCCTGGGTTTTAGCCCTACTTGATTGCAAGGTTTCCCAGGCAATTAAGTCATCAATAAATAGTTTTAAATTCCTATTTGGAAGTATAAAATAATCTTTCATTTTAAATTTCATTCACCGTCGTTTTCCGCTCCGAAGATTTGCAATTTCCTTAACTTCAAAAAAAAATTGCTGGCGCCCTTATTGTTTTCATTTTCAGCTTCTACGCCCCTGTGGCCATTCATTACGATCAATTTAATTGATCGACTAATAAACTTCTAATTAATTAACTTATCAAAATAATTCGCTGAACCCACCCCTTTGCTGAGTAGCCGGAGGTGTCAGCATCTAACGTGCTGAACGTGTTGGATTTTTCTACGATCATTTGAACTTTACGTTCTAGTTCTAGTTCTCATCATCGTCGTCGCGTTCGTGGTTCGTTTATAAGCGTAGAAAAATTGCAACACAATGATTTAATTTTTTACCTATTCCATTGATGAGAACAAAATTGAATTCTCAAGATTTCATACACTACTACTATACACACTATTTACACACAAAGATTTAAGTTATTTTATTGTTAACCTAAGTACCTATGTATTTTGGAACATATATTTATGCAAACTTACCTATAAAAAAATATAAATTTCAAGTCAAATACCTGCCCTCGAACTTGCAAGAAAATTTAGTAAAAAAAAAATAAATAACTTACAATATTTACAAAACATAGTCCATACATGCATTGGATTGAAAAAAAATCGCAATTAGCATCAACAACCGTCAACAGAGAGAAGTTTGGCAATTAAAAACCTAATTGCCTCATTGCCACATTTCAAGCACCTGACTACTATCTCCCTTACTCCCCTTTGTTTTTTTCTTGTAATAATTAGAAACCTACCTATATTTATTTAATATAAAAACAAAATAAGCTGATGAAGAGAATGGAAATCTACTTGGGTAAAGTTGTATTTAAAACAGAGATCAGAAATAATTGTTAACCTTTTTCAATTTGTTTTTCTCATCAAATAACATTTATTAGAGAATTCTCGAAAGGGTTCAGATTTATTTCTGATCTCTGATTTAAAATAAATAATTCCTACTGAGGTATGTAGTGGTATCCTTATAGTAGAAAATAAAAGGCCCTATCGAGGTAACCGTCGGAGCCGAACTTTCTCCGCAACGCATCCTTCGTCGGAGATTCTATTTCTGTTCGAAGTAGCTGTCATCGGAAAAAAGAAAAACTTCCGCGCCAAGAACTTGTCGGAGGACTTCGGAGAAAATATTTTAAAAAAAGAGTGATTTGAAGTACTTCATCGCATGCAAATAGCATGCGTTTAATTTAGTCGGAGAGAATTTCCGATCAGCTGATCGGAGAACTACCTCCAAGCAAAATGTCTACGATTCGTAGAAATTAAGAGAGAATCCCGCTCCGACGGTTACCTCGATAGGGCCAAATTTGTTGAAATTTTACGGATTTGATTCTTCCGTCATCACTCAACAGTCTTAATTCGTCTGTGGTCGCCCATACAATGAAAATTTGGCATTTGAATTGATTGGCAACCCTGGTCTGGCTGTTAAAAGTTTAAGCGAATTTACCATCGTTTACAAAAAAATATTTTTCCACTGTTTTAATTGTTATTAAATAAATAAAACCAAGTAAAAAGTTTTCTTAATCAGCAAGACAATCACTGAAATTAAAACTAGGGTGAGTTTTGCACTGAAAGCTTAGCAATTAAGAAAACAAAAATACTTAGTTTTAAACACTGCAAAGAACAAAGAAACGAACAAAACATAAACACCGATACTGTACGGGAACCTAAACGAAAATGTACTGGAACACCGGATAGTTACTCAAGGCGAAGAAATTCTCAAGAGAAAAACCATAGAGAAAAGACATACCTAGAGAACCGACTCGAGGGGTTCGTTCGCTATCGCCCTACAAGCTGATTAAGGCAACAGAGGTGTGAATGCGTTAGTTATCCAATGCATTTCTTATGGGATCGAGCATCTGTGGATGTATTAGTTGTTGCTTTAGCTCAAATAGCTCAAATTGCTCAGTCCCCTTTAAAAGAAAAATCCGTTGAATTCAAAAATTGAAAACAATTATAGTTTTTTTGTATAAAAATGCATGTTTCGACTCACTTTCAGTGTATATTGGTCTATATATAACCTTTTGTGGCTTTTGGCATTCAAATTCTATAGTTTTATAATTGTTTAGGGTAAAAAAAAAGTAAATTTAATCAAAAAGTATAAACACGTCCTAAATTTTGATAGTGCGTACGCGCCGATTTTAGCCCAGCTTTGACGTTTTGGTGACAGTTTAAAAAAGTAAATAAAAAAAATTGACAATTATTCCGGATTATTGCGTGTGAGTGGCGGGAATTTGTTAAAATTTCTTTAATTTTTATTTGTTTATTTAGATTTGTTAAGATTTTCTTTTTCTATAAAAAGGGTGATTCCCACATTGGGTGAACCCATATTCTTATATGGCAGCCGTGGCAACATGGCCCTTGTGAACAAAACAAAAACACTTTTTGTCCGTTTATATTTCGGCGGGAACAATTCGAATATCAAATTAAATATAAAATATCTTCTTCTCAAAAACATGTATTCGGTTTCTGTTGTCGATAAAGTCACTGTAGGTTGTTTCCGGGAGCATTAAGAAATCCCACCACATACCATTATCCACTGACGGACCGCATCGCAAAATTTAAAATCTTCTTCATCTTTCTTGAAATAGGACAGTTTCAATCCTGACGTAGCTTTAAGATATCGCAAGATTCTTTTTGGTGCTATCCAATGAGTTTTTCCTGGATTCTCATTCTCAGACTTAAAGTGACAAAAGTTAATTTTTTTCAATGGTTACTCTTTTTTAACCAATTTTGATGCTCGTTTGTAGAGCATCAACTACTGGTTCCAAAAACGTATCAACCATCTCTGTAAGACGTATCGTTCGTCAGATACACTGCAAAAAGTTTTTCATTTTTCTTCATAATGGCAAAAAGTGAGAAAGTTGGAAAACGTTTTGCAGTGTACCTGGCCAACGGTAAGTCATTTCATTTCATTTCATTTCATTTATTTATTTGATAGCTTACATAGTAAGATACAATATGATTTAAATAATTATGAAGCTTAATATGTTTAATTATTAAAAGCAAAAGTTACTAAACAGAGTTATAATTGATTTAGCATAAAATAGTACATTAGTGTAAGAAGAGCAAAAGAAAAATTAATTATTCAGAAAATATTTGAAAATTTAAAAAAAAAAGAAAAAAAAAAATCAAATTAAAAATTAGAGAAAAATAAGAAAAAAAAAATCATCAAGAAAGTGTCTCAAAGTAACGCCTGAGTCTTATCTGGAACTGAGCTGCGCAGTGAATCATTCTTATGGCTAGAGGAAGGGAATTCCATAGTCTTATCACATTAGGGAAAAATTGTCGTTCCGATATTAAGTATTTAAAACGCACGGGAATAAAGTCCAGTGATCTTGCAGAGATAGGAAAACGAATATTATTGTGTAAACAAAGCGGTTCACGAGATTGCATTATATTATGGATTAAAATAATTGCTCTGTATTTAAACAAATTTTCAAGGGTAAGCCCATGTAGCGATAGGGCGAATGAGGAAATGTGGTCATATCTTTTTAATCCGAAAACGTAGCGTGCTATACTATTGTATGCAACATTAAGTCGCCTTCGATCTTCGTGGTCACAGTTGTAAAAAATCTCACAGCCGAACATTAAAATGGGGATAAGCAACGTTTTTGCAAGTATTTTTCTGGCACTAACTGGTGTTAAGTGGTGAGTTGGCCATATTGTTCGAAGTGCACCATAAATTTTACCCAAAGTCAAACTTATGTGAGTTTTCCAGGTAAGTGTGTTGTTAAAGGTTATACCAAGATTTCTGGCTGATGTTACAAACTCAATTACATTGTCATTGAGCAAGACTTTGGGAAGATTTGAGGTATTGATTGCTTTCCTGGAGATTATAAGACATTGTGACTTCTTGGCATTCAAACAGAGGGCATTTCTTCGCGACCATGCAAGAACATTTTTAAGGTCATCATTGACTAAATTAATACCGCTTATAATATTTTGCAGAGGACAACTGTGTTGCATCTGGACATCGTCTGCATACATATCTACAGAAGAATTCAAAGAGCTGAGTGGAAGATCGTTTATGTAGAGACAGAATAATAATGGTCCCAAAATTGACCCTTGGGGAACACCTCTGGTCACAGGAAGAAACGAAGATATGATGTTATCTTTAACAACTGCCTGGCACCTTTCACTGAGATAAGAATGAATAAGTTTAGAAGCCGCAAAGGAAAAGTTGAATTGGGTAACAAGCTTGGAGCAAAGTATATTGTGATCAACCGTATCAAATGCTTTTGAAAAGTCTAAAAGAGTAAGGATTGTAGCCTTATCATCTTCTAATGATTTTCGAATGTCTTCAGATATTTTAATTAAAGCGGTAGTACAGCTGTGTTTTGGCCGAAAACCAGACTGACTGTTGTTTAAAGACATATTAATATTAAGAAAGTCTCTTATCTGAGCGTTCATAATTTTTTCAAGTGCCTTAGATAAGAATGATAAAATTGCAATAGGTCTGAAATCATTTGAATCTTTATTTTTTGGCACTGGAATAATTTTTGCCTTTTTCCATTCCATTGGGAAAACACCTGTCATTAAGATTCTGTTGAATACGTGAGTGAGAGCTTTTAAAATATATGGGAGTATAGCTTTAATAAATGTAGGATGCATTTCATCAAATCCCATTGAATTGGACTTAATAGCTATAAAACTTTTCACTACTTCAGCTTCATCTACGGCTGTAAAGCAAAAACCTAAGGTTGTATCAGCGCTTGAATCTTCAGGAAGTAAATAGTCACATACTATATCTGTGTTCCTATTTGAATCTGTAGATGATAGGAGAACTAAATTTCTATTTAACTCATTGCAGTCAATATTTGTTGGAATAGCTTGTTTTATATTACCTATCCCGAGTTCTTTAATATTTTTCCAAAGCACTTTTGTTCCCAGAGAGGGATCTAATCTTGGAGCTACAAATCTTTTCTTGGCTTCGCGTATTTCATATGTCACTCTGTTTCGTAAAACCTTATAATCGCTCATTAGACTATCAATCTTGAAAATTTTCCATCTCCTATAGGCTGCATCCCGACGGCTCATAAGCTTCAAAATGTCTTTGTTAAACCACGTAGTATTATTTTTCTTCACTATTTTATCTTTGAGTGGAACGAAGTCATTAAAAAGTTTCAGTATATTACTTTGTAAAAACGATACTTGGTCATCAACAGAAAGCATACCATATACTCGGAACCATTCAACCTTTTGAAGCTCAGATTCCAGAACAGATCTGTTGACATTTTTAAAATCTCTAAAAATATATTTGGTTTGAGAACTTACAGGTGAAATATCAAAAGTTAGGTATATTAAATCATGAAGGGAGAAGCATGAAGCGGAAAGTTGATCAAAATTAAGGACCTTGTCTGGATGGCTAACGAAAAATAAATCCAGTAGGGTACTTGTACTTTTAGTAAAGTGGGTAGGTATCGAGTTATTTACTGGGAAAAGGTCGAAAGTTTTCATACAATCTACTAGGTTTGACTCTCTTAGTACATCACTATTGAAGTCACCCACTAGAATAACGAGCGAGGCAACAAATGACAGTTCATCTAAGACTGAAGTGAGTGGTGAAATATCTATGTTTTTATGAGGTCGATACACTGTCCCTAAAAGAATCTTCTGCGAAGCACATTTAATTTCAATGAAAAGATAGTCAATAGGACAGCCAAGCGGTGACCTTCGTACAAATTTGCATCTGATATCTTTGCGAATATACATGGCCACACCTCCACCAACTCGCCCTACTCTATCAGCTCTAAAAAGATTAAATCCATCAACAGAATAAAGACCATCATTCATGTCTTCGGAAAACCATGTTTCCGAAATACATATGACATCCATCTTAGAGTTTTCAAATATGTACCGGAACTCATCTAACTTATGATATAGACTCTGTGAATTAATGTGGCATACTTGCAGTCCCCGAAATCGATTTGCTAATACATGTAACATTGAACGCGTAGTACTACTACTTTCAAAGACTATGGATTCCGAATTATTTTCATTAAAATCAATCATCATCAAAGAAAAATCTCATTCAATGAGATAACCCTCAGCCAAAGAGCCCCCATACTGCGCAAATAATTCGAAATATTATTACCAACCCATACAAACTCAAAAGACACTACAATGATGATGAACATATTTAATTTAAATTTAAGAAAAAAAACTAAATTAATAAAAAAAAAGGTATACAAAAAATTTAACTCGAAAAAATTAATATTTAAAAAGCAAAATATAATTATAAAAAAACGAAAGAAAAAAGTAAATAAAGAATAATGAATATTTGACATGTCATTTCTCCTCATTTTTATCTGATGCACTTGTCATGGTCTGCGATGTTGTGGCAATATTCTCCAACTCCAGTGAATCATTGATTAAAACTGCATCTCCCATACTATTCTTCTTAACGTAAACAAGACCTCGAATAGTGAAGACGGAGAATAGTTTTTTCTCACGTTTAAATTTAAGTGCCTGGTTTAAAAGGGTGCGGTTTCTTACAGTTAAGCATTCATGCAAAAACACGGGAGAGTTTTCATAATTTGTGTATAGCTGTCCATTGTCAAAGCTACGCAGCAAAAGTGGGCCATTCGATCTCTTACGGTGAATTGCAATAGATCGCAAAATAGAACTTTTGTCGTGCGGTGTAAAGAATTTAATTAATATTGGCGGGTGAGCAGATGAATGTTTTCGAAGACGTCCTATATATTTTATATTCGGGGGGTTTATCATTCCCAAATTGACACACATCATGTTAAATATTGTGCTAAGACATTCGTCGGGTAACATAGGAATGCCATGCAGCAGTGCGTCGCTCATGGTTTCTTTCATTTGCTGCTTTTCATCAAATTGATTTACGCGAGTGGTGATTTGTTCGATGGAGCCTTGTTGTTGTGTGATTGTGTGTTTAAGCGTTAGATTTTCCAACCTGAGCTCATCGATTACGTTTTGTTTTGATTCGAGGTTTGCCATTCGGTTTATGACGTCATCAATAACAGTCCTTAAAGCAACAATCTGGCTATCGATCTTGTCCGTTATCTTCTTCTCAAGATCATCCATTCTCGTAAACAATTGTGAAATTATGCTGTGACTCAGTTTACTAAGAGAATCTTCGGATGGTGTGCATGTTCCATCTGAGCTTTCTTCCAAAGAGTGTTCCATTTCCGTTTCTTCAATTTTTTTATTAGTGTTTTTTTTCGAAGAGAGTTTATTTGATGGAGTGTTGATAAGTGAAAGTGGGGTATTGTTTTTTGAAGAGAACTTTGAAGTGTTTGTTAGTTTTAGTGATGGAGACGTTACCTGATCTTTGTTAAGTAAGTTTTGAGTGTTCTTGCCCTTTCTCGTTGCTGCTGCCATAGTTGTGTATGTAATTATAATGATTATTACGATAAATGTCTTTTGTTCTTTTATTTATTTTTTTTTTTTTTTTTTTTATTTTATTTTTACGTTTACGATATGAGCAGAAAGAAATTAATCAAATTTGTGTTTTAGCACTTATAAAAAATCAACCTTTCACCAAAAATAAAGTCAATCACTTTCAATGTCCAATTGCAAGTCACAGGAGAATAAGAAACCTTGGCATGTACAAAAATAAACTTGGAATTCGAGGAAAATATCACCACTCAATCACGCACCTCTGCTCAGTAACACATCTTAACCACGAAAAAAAAAAAAAAAAAAAAAAAAAAAAAAAAAAAAAAAAAAAAAAAAAAAAAAAGACCAAAAAAATGCAATTGAAATTTCATCGAAAAATAATTAAAAAATAATCGAAACATTTTTCAAAAAAAAAAAAAATATTTTTTGGGGGTTGGCATCACTGAAAAAATTTCAGCATCAGCGCCTTACAATTACCTATCCGATGACACCTCTTGGAACTCTCTAGGAAAAACCGTTATTTTTTTAGACCAAAAAAATGCAATTCAAATTTCATCGAAAAATAATTAAAAATAAATCGAAACATTTTTCAAAAAAAAAAAAAAATATTTTTTGGGGGTTGGCATCACTGAAAAAATTTCAGCATCAGCGCCTTACAATTACCTATCCGATGATACCTCTTGGAACTCTCTAGGAAAGACCGTTATTTTTTTAGACCAAAAAAATGCAATTGAAATTTCATCGAAAAATATTTTTAAAAAAAATCGAAACATTTTTCAAAAAAAAAAAAAAATATTTTTTGGGGGTTGGCATCACTGAAAAAATTTCAGCATCAGCGCCTTACAATTACCTATCCGATGACACCTCTTGGAACTCTCTAAGAAAAACCGTTATTTTTTTAGACCAAAAAATGCAATTGAAATTTCATCGAAAAATAATAAAAAAAAAATCGAAACATTTTTCAAAAAAAAAAAAAAATATTTTTTGGGGGTTGGCATCACTGAAAAAATTTCAGCATCAGCGCCTTACAATTACCTATCCGATGACACCTCTTGGAACTCTCTAGGAAAAATCGTTATTTTTGTAGACCAAAAAAATGCAATTGAAATTTCATCGAAAAATATTTTTAAAAAAAATCGAAACATTTTTCAAAAAAAAAATAAAAATATTTTTTGGGGGTTGGCATCACTGAAAAAATTTCAGCATCAGCGCCTTACAATTACCTATCCGATGACACCTCTTGGAACTCTCTAGGAAAAACCGTTATTTTTTTAGACCAAAAAAATGCAATTGAAATTTCATCGAAAAATAATTAAAAAAATCGAAACATTTTTCCAAAAAAAAAAAAAAATATTTTGTGGGGGTTGGCATCACTGAAAAAATTTCAGCATCAGCGCCTTACAATTACCTATCCGATGACTTCTCTTGGAACTCTCTAGGAAAAACCGTTATTTTTTTAGACTAAAAAAATGCAATTGAAATTTCATCGAAAAATAATTAAAAAAAATCGAAACATTTTTCAAAAAAAAAAAAAAAAAAATATTTTTTGGGGGTTGGCATCACTGAAAAAATTTCAGCATCAGCGCCTTACAATTACCTATCCGATGACACCTCTTGGAACTCTCTAGGAAAAACCGTTATTTTTTTAGACCAAAAAAATGCAATTGAAATTTCATCGAAAAATATTTTTAAAAAAAATCGAAACATTTTTCAAAAAAAAAAAAAAAAATATTTTTTGGGGGTTGGCATCACTGAAAAAATTTCAGCATCAGCGCCTTACAATTACCTATCCGATGACACCTCTTGGAACTCTCTAGTAAAAACCGTTATTTTTTTAGACCAAAAAAATGCAATTGAAATTTCATCGAAAAATAATAAAAAAAAAAATCGAAACATTTTTCAAAAAAAAATATTTTTTGGGGGTTGGCATCACTGAAAAAATTTCAGCATCAGCGCCTTACAATTACCTATCCGATGACACCTCTTGGAACTCTCTAGGAAAAACCGTTATTTTTTTAGACCAAAAAAATGCAATTGAAATTTCATCGAAAAATAATTAAAAAATAATCGAAACATTCGTACAGAGATGATCGATACCTTCTAGGAATCAGCATTTAATGCTGTTACAAGTATCATTTAAATCTTTTACTCAAAAGTTTTAATTTGGAAAAGCACCCTAAAACCACCCTTACAGGTTGCAATATGGAAGTGGCAAAAGTTAATGTTTTTCAATGGTTACTCTTTTTTAACCAATTTTGATGCTCGTTTGTAGAGCATCAACTACTGGTTCCAAAAACGTATCAACCATCTCTGTAAGACGTATCGTTCGTCAGATACACTGCAAAAAGTTTTTCATTTTTCTTCATAATGGCAAAAAGTGAGAAAGTTGGAAAACGTTTTGCAGTGTATCTGGCCAACGGTAAGTTGTACAGAGATGAATGATACCTTTTTGAAATCAGTAAAATACAGCCATATATTTTTTCAGGTACTTCCTTGAAAGGTTGGTGCGATAGGCCTACCGGGGAAACCGAACACCTTATCAAAAAATCGGTTAACGCGCCAAAAAGCATACCCCATGGGTGGTGTGGAAATGCTTTAAAATGTATGTAACTATGTTGTCGTTTTTTATTTGCTTCTCATTTAATTTCAGATGTGTGCAGTAAGAAATATGAAATATGTACATAGAGATGCTGCAGCTGGTGAGAATAACAAATTAATACATACATACGAAAAAGTAATTGACTTCATGCATCTTCTCACCAAAAAAGATGTCCTTCGGAATGTTAAGCAAATGGATAATGAAGATCCCAATACAGTTTTATTCAACTGATACCATAGCCATCAATATTATCTTCATAAGCAGCAAAAAAATTATTTTTATAATTTGTTTCAAATAATATTCATTATATTTTATTAGTTTAAAAAAAATATATTTTAACAGTGATATACATACATACATCTTTTTAAGCAACAGAGACTTTTTTTAAGCGACAGGAAATTTATAATTTTACTTGAGTCGAACATTTTTTAGGTTAAATTTAGTGTTGTGTATATAAAATATCCTTTTGTTATTTTTTTTTTTCAATTAATAAAATAAAATAAATATAAATAAACTTACTTACTAAGTAAATCAGACACTTCCCTCTTCGAGTGGATTGTGTGTTTGTTATTTTCAGCGGAATGTAATTTTTATAATTTATAATTTT
The DNA here is from genome assembly GCA_958431115.1 of Syrphus vitripennis. Taxonomy (NCBI): domain Eukaryota; kingdom Metazoa; phylum Arthropoda; class Insecta; order Diptera; family Syrphidae; genus Syrphus; species Syrphus vitripennis. Next base: position 36,084,885 of record OY288109.1, on the reverse strand, counting down.
AAATACAAATTACCTCTCTAATTCCTGTTCAATTCTAATTACTTCGTTGACATTGCATAGAGCTTCACTGCCTTCAAAACGTTTGTAGACAATAATCAACAGTATCGAACTCGGTGTACCAATTTTGACCTAAATGATAAACGCGACTGTTTTAACATAATCTTATATTACCTCGACTTAAAACCTACCAACACTCTCGAATCGGCAGGTAAAAGTCCGCGCATCCTCGCAATAATAGCCGAGCTTGTCGGGGGAATATTATCAAGTCTTGCTTTAATTCCCTGTCGAGGAAATTTACTTAGTGCAGTGCTCAGCGATTCTAACTGGAACATATTCGAAATATGTGTCATGCCATCGTCAATGTAGAAAATATCAAATTCATCTCATCCAGTTGTTAATTATTTGGATTAGCCAATACTCCACGATGCCACCGATTTGTGGTTTTATCACAAATTAAAAACATAGTCGAGGTTTGAATATCAGCTAGGGTCACTTTATGCTGGTCTTTCTTGAATTTAGACTCTATAAGTTGATTTATGAGTTTCTAAATAAAGAAGAAAAAGTAATCATTATGAATGTTATTTTGGAACAGAAGAAGTTTATATAGATACAAACCTGAACATATTGCAACTCAGAGTTCCTGAGTTGTTAGACCAGTTCGTTTAATTTCCGGTAAGGGAGTATAATCACAGATTTGATGCAGAACCAAGGGATTTAAATTAACATCCTCCTGCGATGATGTATCATACAGGACAACCTGTATATTAATCATACTACCCTCTGCGTTGCCGGCTAAGTAGACGTAGTACTTCGTTAAAATTTCTCCTACCACACTCTTGCTGACCAGCATTGCGTCCAAGTGTCGCTTGGCGTTTGGATTGCCAGCAAAGTCTTCCAAACCGAACAAACTAAACGAAACTGCTTGTGGGCAAGTTTCAAGAACTTCTTTTCACATATATGTACAATTGACTGACCAGCAGCACCCAGTCTTCATCACCGAAATCAATAAAGAAGCACTGCCCAATGGCATTTAATTTATCTACTTTATCCAAACGCACACGATGCCAACATTCTGCAATGCAAACCAAATAAATCTGTTTGCAAGCTACCGATACTGTACGAGTCTTTTCAGTCAACATGTGCAAATCGATTTCATTCATGAGATTATCAAACTCTTCGCTGTATTCCTTGCCAAAAAGACGAGCCCAAATTTCAGTTGTCGTAACACAATGAGTAATATAAAGATTCCAATACTTTTCGGCATACTGGCACAAGAGAATTTTGCCAAATTTTCGTTTGGATACTCATTGGGATACGTAGAGTAAATACTTTCATGGAAATGTGGAACAACTTGGAGAATTTCGATTTGAAGAAAGTGTATTCAGGTTGCGCACACCGCCTTACAACACAATATTCTGAAAGTGATGTTACAGGATCAAGTTTCGGATTGAATTGGACAACTTTTGGTGAAATTATTTGCTAAGAAAGAGAAATATGTAGGTATGTGATTTATAACATTATCAAATGCGAGAATATGAAAATAATCAAACTTACTTGGGTCTCTTGGGTTGTATTCTTTATCACATTTGATTTTCGGTCGCCAAATGGACTCGGTACCTCCGAACCAGCAGCCGATAAAGCTGGCGAGGAATCTGGTGTATTTAATGCAGGAACGCTCGGCCCTGTCGTAACAACATGCTGTTGCTGCTGCTTTTTTTGGTAATTGGAGACAGATGTTTGCTTTTGTTGCTGTTGTTGTTGAATTTAATATCTTTTTTGTTGATGAACCTGTTGAATTGGTTGAATAATAAATTAATAAAAACAACTTGCAAAAATATTAAAGCAAAATACACAAAATACAAACTTCAGTAAGTCTGTCATTTTTGACAAATAACAAAAAGTCCATTAGTCCAATCTGACATTTAGTTTTTTTTTCACAACTTACATGTACACACCGATAGGAGAAAAACTTCAAATAAAATTTGCGGGTTTAAGAAGCAAGAGGGGTACCGGTCGGTTCTCTAGGTAAGTCTTTTCTCTATGCTGCCTACCTTCATTTCGATCTCTCCAATCCTGCTTTTTAGGGAACACCAGCGCCACCAAAAGAGAGGGAAAGGTAACACAAAATCGTGTTCCATAAGAGTACTATAGTTTCTATATACAATGTGCAACGTTACAAATAGTGCCATAATAAGCTAAACGCGTTTAGGGGTTGAATAGAGCTTACATAAGGAAATTATAGTGACGAAATGTCATTTTGATTAATGTCCATAATTTGTTTTGAATAATTGAAATAAAAAAAAAGTAAAACTGCCCTTCTAATTTATCTCATTTTTAAATGATTTAAATGCTTTTAATCGAGTTATTCCAACTCCGAGAAGGAGGAATATAAATAAGAAGAAACATTGCCCATTATTTTTTTGGTTTTACTTGTTGGTAATTTCTCGCCGAACATCCTTCTTCTTTCTGGATGTGTAAGTGTCAAGATTCTTATTTTCTATTGTTGATATTTTCTCTTTCACAAGTTTTCGGAGGAGTATCTTAAAAGTTATATTAATTATATTCAAAGATTTGTTCCGCTTATAATACTTACTTTATCGGACGAATTCCAATTGGCTGTACGGATTCGCTTAGCCTTCGGCGGTTCCTTTATTTTTCATTTATTATTTTCTTTGATACTTCTCCACAAACAGCTGATTTGATAATGACAGTGAAATGGAAAAATGGAATAGATTTATCCATTTTGGTACTTTTTTTTTGACATAAGCACTGCATATATATATATATATATTTATGCAACGTTACATAGCGGCTACATAAACCCTTATGCACTGCATAACTATTCATCTGTATAGCGAATTCTATTAAATAAGACTGCTTACATATATCTTTATATCTTCAAATTTATTACATAATTTTCTGAACTGAGAAACAACAAAATAATAAAATCTAGTAGGAGATGATTTCTACGTCACAACCCTTGCAAGATGGCGTTATGGGAATACCACAATAAGCTTCCTTGTTTTCTGTTTATCGTCGGTAAAGTACGAATACTGCAACTGCACTAATTTGACAGCTCTGGTATTATGATGTTCGGTTATGTACCTGAACGCCCCGATTGTCTTTTCTTTCTATATTTTCTTTGAACAGTCTACTTCTTGCCATTTCTTATTTTCTTGTTTAGTAGCTTAGTTAGTCTTCAATATTCAATTCTTCATTGGCCTCGTTCACAAAGTTATCCTAAAGCAATCCAGATTGGTTTGTGTTGTTGTAACAGCTGATTATAAACAGCGGCTGTTTTTTCTCAAGAGATTACAACAACACAAACCAATCTGGATTGCTTTAGGATAACTTTGTGAACGAGGCCATTGATTGGTTCATTCTTCATTGTTCATTCATCGCTTTCGCTGTCGCAACTCGCATCCGCATGTCTCGCACTCGAAGTGAGTATATCCGAACAAAAAAAAGACACTGGTATTTTTCTTTTCGCATTTTTTTTTTTAAGTTAAAAATTGTTAAACAACGCCTCAAATAAAAAGTAAAAAAATAAAACAGAAAACTAATTCTCTATGTTGTTTATTGCGTAAATATAAAAAGTAAAAGCCCAAATCCGGATATCATTGCAGTTAATATTGCGTGTGACCTTTTTCGTATTTTTTCTCCAGTTGGATTTATTTGAATGTGCATTGTGCACTGTGGTGTGTGAAGTAAACGAAAACAAGTAACGCAAAAAAAAAGAAATAGAGAACGGGATTCGGATTGTAAAAAAAATCAACTAGGTTCATAACGTAATAAAGTTAAAAATGAATAATTTAAATTTTCTACACATATCAGCTACAGTAATATTATTGTTAAGTTCATTTCTTTCCGAAGCTGGTCGCCCTCCAGCTGTAAAGAGAATAAACAAATGTTGTCGCATCGGAGAGTATTTAGATCGAACGAAAGTGTGCGTCGCTGGCAGCTCAAACGCTTGGGTTCCCCTCGTCTTTTTGATTAATCGCAACGACTTCTATGCTCCCAAAGGTGAAAGCCCCAAGTTTATTACCTTCGAAGAGAACTCTCAGCCCAAAGATTGCCCAGAACACCAAATGAAAATGCACCTGGGAGGAGGGAGTAATACAATTTTGTTTTCCAATGGTTCGCTGTTCCTTAGAGAGAAAGCAATATTTGTGGGAATCGACGACTACTGTGTTGACAAGGAAGCAGCCCTAGTTTGCTTCCGCCACATTAAAGCTGTGGACTCACTGACTGCTCCCCAAAAGAAGCTTACTGAAGTACGAAAGTGCTGCGGCCCTAATGCAGTCTATGACAGAAAACACAAAACTTGCAATCATCAGCAGAAATTGGTTCCGACGACTAGCCAAGGAGATATATTGAATTCTAATGACGTAGACGTGATTTTCGGATTCCCCGACTGTAATAGTACAAATTTTGCAATTGTCAGCAGTTTCAACTCGGAACTATTCAATCTTGAAAGCGGAAAGTTGACTCTAGAAGCAGAAAAACAAATAACATCAAATCAATTTTGTCTAGAATACACGGTGGATGGCACAAATGATGACGATAAGACAATACCTATTATCGACATCTTCACGTGTGCGCATCATATTTCCGAACATGCGATGTTGCGAAATCCTAACGATGAAATCCATTTTGCTGTTCTTTCAACCGGTCTCTTCATTTCCGTACTGTTTTTAGCTGCCGCGCTGGGAGCTGGATTCCTAATGCCATCCGTCCATTATGTCCTCCATTGGCAATGTCAAATTTATTATATCTTTTGCCTTTTGGTTGGCGATTTACTACTGGCTATAATACAAATTTCCAGAGATGCTCTTAGTGAGAGTGCCTGCACGATTTTGGCTGTTTGTACACATTTCTTCTTTTTGGCTGCGTTCTTTTGGCTAAACACGATGTGCTTTAACATTTGGTGGACATTTAGAGACTTCCGTCCGTCTTCACTAGAAAAGAACCAAGAACTGTTTCGTTTGCGATTATTCCGCGTCTATGCCTGGGGATTGTCATTCATAATTGCCGGAACTGCTGCAATTTTGGAACACACATCAGAGCAGAACGATTTTTGGAAGCCTGGTTTTGGAGGCCATTGTTGGTTCAAGGGTGATCTAGAGATTTTTACGTACTTTTTTGGACCAATCGGAATTTTACTTTGTGTGAACTTGATATTGTTCGCATCTACAGCTCGCCAACTGACATGTGGTCTTTGGAAACGTGATGATGTTAAATCCAGCAGCGAAAAAACAGCCTTGGGAAAGGTTTGTCTGAAATTGGTCGTTGTTATGGGTGTAACCTGGATGGCTGATATAATTTCTTGGATCATTGGAGGCCCTGAATATCTCTGGTATTTCACTGACCTCATCAATGCTTTGCAAGGAGTTTTTATTTTCATTGTTGTCGGATGTCAGCCACAAGTTTGGTCTGCAGTCAAAAGAATTTGGACTTCAAAGACTCGCCAGGATACAACAAACACTACAAATGCTGTACAACACTCGAGTTCATCAAATGGTCTACCATCGATTGGAGATACAACAACAAATAACACCGTGGCTTCAGATAATGCCACCAAGATTCCATTGGAAACTGTATGTTAGGAACATAGATAAGCAAGTATTTCTACTTTATTATTTTTTTTAATATCCGCTGCCAAGAGTATCGAAATTATTTAATAACAACCTTAATATAAGACTTAGTATACAAATACGTGTAGGCTTCAATAGAAATGACTTAAGTGTTCTTAAAATCAGAGGAAGAATTTACTGTAAAATAACTTACAAGTGATGGATTTTAGAAGAAATTTTTGATAATAAACCTTTTTATTCACTTTTTTAGTATGTATAGCAAAATTTGATAAACGTTTATATTGTTTGATAATACTCTTTAAAACGTATAACGACGCATCAGAACCGAATTAACTCCATTATATGCACAATGCAAGGGACAGTATAAGTGGGGGAAATACATTAATTTGTATTTTCAACAGCAGACGCATCCCCATCCTTGAACTTTATACCTATCATTATTTGTTGCCCTTCAAAGTATTAGTTAGAAACATTCGTTATTTACATAATGTTTACATAAGTTAGCGCATTTAAATTAATTATTGTGTTGTACGGTTAGTTTATACGGTTAAATGCTCATTTAACATGATCTATTGTTGGATTGTTTACAAAATATTCGTAATAATTCTTCTCTTCCAAATGTGTTGTTGTTGATTGTATAAGAATTGGCTTGTTGACAAGTTAGTGTTCTACAAATTGGTTTATTTAATTTAAAATTGTATAGCATTATAATTATAAATGGGGTTTTTCTTTTTGATTTGTAAAAGAAGAGCATAATTTTTGGAGTATTAGAGTAATCCGCACATGTGATTTTTGTTTTTGAAATGTTTGTTACGATTGTATGGACATAGAATTGTATGACATAGCGCACACATGAGCAACTATTTTTTCATCGATTTAAGCATGAATTTTGTTTTTTGATAGGAACTGAACGAAAACTAAATCAATTTGCTCGTTTGATTGCACGGATTTATATGTTACCGCGCGCACGTTCAACAAAATCATTTTTATTTTCCATTACGGCAAGAGAGAAAAATGTAGTATAAATTCAATAAATAGATTCTGAAGCTGGATGTTTTTGACAATGAATAGTTTCCAGAGCAAAATAAATAATGTTTGAATTTAAAAGGAAATATTGAGGAAAGAACACACATAAACACATATCTTTACTCTTCTTTTGTAAGAATACGGATATTTAAATTGGTCTTCCTAGGATGTTCTAAAAATAAGAGTCTTTCCTTAAAATATGTCTAGTGTTATTAAACAAGCAACATTTGAAAAAACATCTGCCAAATATTTTTTATTTTTTTTTTATTTTTATTCCATTGAACTTTTTTATTTTCCAAAAATGGATCTGAAATCCTTTTGGAAACACCTACAGATGGAGACTTTTTTGAAAAGTTGCATATTTAATCAAGGTTTGTATACGTACATACATATCACGGCAACTCAAATTAAACTAAAAATTCTGCAGGATATTTGATTTGATTTTTGAAAAAAATATTTTCAAATTTTGATTTTAACTCAGTATTTTTTGTTTCTGAAGATTCGGGACCAAATTAAACCAAAAAATTTATGCAAATCAAAATAGAAAATAACTGAACAAGATATTGACAAAACTAATTGGCTATGAAGTGTGTTGTAAAATTCAAAAGCGCTAATTCGGTAAAATGGAAATCAAAACATTATTTCCTTGTTATGTATATAACATCTTATACATTGTATATAGGTTCATAGTCCCATTATGTCCATCCTCGCTTCTTTACTTATCATCCAAATTTGATCATTGTGGAGAATTTAGGGTTTCACAAACCAATGCAAAACATTCGGAGGCAAGGATGAAACAACAATAACAAAACTTTGTTGTTATTGTTTCGTGCGAAAGTATGGTTCGGTTGCTAGAATTAAATATGTAAATAAAGAATTAAGTTTTTAACATCCTTCATTGTACTTTTAAGTACGACTTTAGATATTTGTTGAGCCATCAGCTAGTGTACATAAGAACAACGTAGAAATATATAATTCGTCCCAAAAAGGAGAAAACCCGCATGTTTATTTTTCCAAATTTGCATGCGTATGTCTGAAACGCTGATTTATTGCAATCATTTAGAAATTATAGTTATAAAGTTCAATTAAAATGATTATAAGATACAAATTGTGAAAATGAACTAAATCGTTCCGAGGCACCCGTTAAAGAGCTAATAAAAATTCACATTTCTTCACTAGGAAATTAAATACATAACAACTGGAACATGGGACCAGTTACATGGGACTCTCCATATAGCGGTAATCACTTTCTTGCGATCCCCTAATTCGTGAAATTAAAAACGTTTTCAAATCAGTTAATGACCGTTGAATTACCTTACCAAAGTAAAATGTTCACATTTGCACAATTGCCGTCCCATGTTTATATTTAGTATTAACTCAGAATTAATAGCTGTTTTTATTTTTTTTTTCAAATATTTTAATGCGCAACATTGTATATATAACCTAATAGTACTACTATGGAACACGATTTTAAGTTACCTTTCTCTCTCTTTTGGTGGCGCTGGTGTTGCCTAAAAAGCAGATTGGAGAGATCGAAATGAAGGTAGGCAGAAAGAATATAAAATAATTTATTGAGTGAGAGGAATAATTATTTTGATTCTGACAGTTGCTAACAACAATTAGGCAGGGTAGAGGAGATAGGTGAGTCAGCTGATGGGTGTTATGGCAACAAGGGGAAAATGAAAAGAATTTATTGGGCTGTGGATTTATTCAACGCTTTTTTTTGCATTTTTCATATACATATATGTACAAGTATAGATATAGCTAAATTATTTTCAATTTTCAAATAATTTCGTGTATTTTATTTGATTTTGTGAGATTTGAGATATTATGAGAGCTATGTTGCAAATTTTCATGTCTTACAGATACATTTAAAGTTTTTTTTTCTTGCTTGTGGTAGAATTTACTATACGTATTTGGTTTTTGTGAACTATGTACGTTGCGAATTTTCATGTTTTACAGAAACATTATATTTTTTTTCTTGCAAGTGATAGATAGAATTGAATTGAATACGTATTTGATTTTTGTCATTTGCTTACAGTCATATTTTTATGATATCTTTTTTTATTTCTTTTTTATAGGTACATGATATCCTTTTCATTTCTCAAATCTGAAGAAATGACCATTTGAAAATTAAAAGGAGGACAAAATTGATGTACCTAAAATCACTAAAAATAGTTTATGCAACAGTTTTTTGTTTCTAATTTTACTGCTTAAAAAAAGGTTTCCGTGCGAATTTCAATCAGTAAAATTAAAAAAAATTTCTTGAACAAAATCAAATACATATTTTTAAAAATAAACGTATTTGTGAATTTTTCAGTAAATTTAAAATATCACGTCAATTTTCAAAATTTTTAAGTAAATTTGAGATACCACGTGAATTTTAGTATTTTTAACAAATCGAAAAATTTAACCTGAATTTTCAAGTTTAAATAATTTTCACTTGAATTTTTGTAACTCAAATGAAGTTAAAAATTTCACGGGGATAGTTCTCAGTGAAATTTTAAATTTTAAAAAGTTTTTTAGTAAATTAAGTATGTACCTACATATTTAATTCCAAAAATTTCACGTGAAATTTCAAAAGTTTTAATTATATAAAAAATTTCATAGTTCATAGTTTTAACCTTTTTCTTTTAATTTTCCTGTGGATTTTTAGTAGTTCTCAAAGAAATTTGTGAATTTTCGAGAAATTTCACGTGAGTTTAAAAAAAAACACCGAACTTTAAAAAAACACGTAGTTTTAATATTCCAGGTTAATTCTCAAGAAATTATATTATTTTATAAATTTCAAGTGAATTTTCAAAAAAAAAACACGGAACTTTAAAAAGCACGTAGTTTTCAAAAAACTTACTTAATTTTACTATTCTAGGTGTATTTTCAAAGAATTAGAACATTTTATAAATTTCACGTCAATTTTCCAAAAACACTTCATTTTATTGCTCACTGTTTTTATATATATGTCCTAAACAAATTTTAAATACCGCGTGAATTTTCAAAAGAAATTAATAATTTTAAATTTTCACGGTGATTTTCATGTTTCTTAAGTAAATTAAGACTTTGAAGTGAATTTTTAAAGTTCTTAAGTAAATTCACAATTTCACGTTAATTTTCAACAGAATTTATTAATTTTAAAAATTAACGTGAATTTTAAACATCTTCAATAACTCACGTTTCAATTTGAAAATGTTTCTTGAATTTTCAAATACCTAACCGAAAAAAAATTTAAAATTTACTTCAATTTTCCATAGCAATATTTTTTTATGTCGACTTTCAATAATTTTAAAATATCACGAAAGTATAAAAAACTACGTAAAATTAAAAAACAATTGATAAAATATTAAGAAATTCCATTCATAATTACTTCCATTTTCAAGAAAAAATAAAATTAAAATAATCTTAAAAATATTTTTCTATGTGCAAAGTGACGAAGTGCATACGGGCCTTTTGCTAATTTCAAAACAAAATCGTTTTTTCTTCACGAATTTTCATTGCCCATTCCTTACCTACCTAGCAAAAACAAATTCAAATAATTCCCCTTTGCAAAAAAGAAATGAAGAAAAAAGTCTTTTTTCCTAACTCCCTCCAACTCCCATAAATTTACATTCCAATTTTATACATCGTTCTCTATCTTCTGTTATTTCCTAAACACTCATATTTATTATTCTTTCTCTTTGTGACTACCCCACTTTCAAGTCTACACTCGTCTCCACTTCAGGTTGGTGAAAGCTTCCGTCCGTCTCATCAGAGGTCGCGTCGTTCGTTCCTCTTCATAATGGTACTATTCAATTGCATATACAATGTGCGCAATTATACCTTTTTTTATATCTTGAAAAATCCATTTAATCTTTCAATTATTACGCATGTGGTTTTTGATTCAGTTTTTACATTTTCTGAAAATTCATTCAATATTTGTATATTTCTTTGAAATCTTATCAGTAAATTAAATAGATGATGAGTGTTAAGAGTGAACAAAACCAGTCATTTTCATGCAACGAGATGTTCCCGCTTTGCAGAACATTATCATCATTCTCCATGTGTTTCATGAACGCCCCCTTGAATCTATCTGCGTAAATGGAGGAATGACATTTTTTTTTATAAAAAATATATAATATTTAGATGTTCAAATTCATAGATGCATACATATATTTAAATCAAATGTTGTTTGAATTTACTTTGTCTTAAACGACAGAAATTACACCCAAGCTTATCAGGTTTATCAAGTTTTCGTGGGTTTCACGCCACATCAATGCCCGTATTATTTTCGATGATTTTTTTTCTCAAAACAGTCACTTTGAAATAAGAATTGTAATATCAAATAATATACATAATGGGGCATATTCATAGTCAAACTTTGGACCCGAGTCTGTTTAGCAAAAAACGGAATTCTTATACAATTTTAGTACTATTGCCGTCAATCCATTGAAATTCAATACATTTTTTGACAGATAGAAAAAAAGTTAGTGACAGAGTCATCCGTTTTTAAAGTATGAGCTCCAGTTTATCTTTTGGACCCGGGTCTAAATTGTCTATGAATAACATGAACTCCAGTCCCCAATGATTATATAATTGATGGAAAACGTTATTAATGAATTGAATTTATACACATTAAACAAATGCTTAAAAAATGTGTTGTTTCAAAATTCACAAGCATTTTTATTTTGCGTTGTTTAATAAGTTGTTATAAAGTAAAAATTAAAAACTCTCTCCAGCAATTTTGAAATTGAAATATTTTATTTTATTTTCCAAAAAAAAATTCCATAGTATAAGCTGCGTTGGCAACTAAAGATAGCAAGATAGTTATTTCGTCAATTTTCTTTTTTAATAGCGTTTTAACAAACAATTAATTAAATTTATATATGTATCAGTTATTTAAAAAATGTTATATGAGATTCTATTTTCTACAAAATTTTTTTAGCACATTCAAGGATTAAAATTTAATTATCAACAGAAAACAATTCAATTTTGAGACAATATAAAAGGCAGGGTTTCTAATTCACATTATTGTATTGGGAAAATTTGTTAAACATCTACACGAGTGTAGTCGTAAAAAAAAGTTGCTTTTAGTGTTCTAAATAAAAATAAAGGAAAGCTAGTAGACGCAACCTTTGGGTTTCAATCTTTTAAAGTGGCCTTGATAATTTTTTGTTTAATTCGATTAAAAGTTAAACAAAAACACGCTTTCCTTGTAGCATATAATACAATTTAGAATTACAAATCTTGGTAGAGCGGTCCCTAGACGCTCAATATTATTGTGCAAAATATTACACAATATTATTGGCTAGGCGATCCAGACGATTCAATATTATATCCAATAATAGTGCAATTGAACCTACAGACGATAAATTATTTTATATTCTGCAATAAATATCAAAAGGTTTTTTGATTTTCTTCAATAACATTGCACAACCCTGCAATATTATTTCTAGACGCTCAATAATATTGTAAAATATCAAATATTGCACCATATTATTGAGCGTGTAGGGACCGCTTAACAATTAAATCATTTATGCAAAAAAAATTAGTTTCTAGATTTAATGATCTGTATTTTATACCTGAATTATAAACAAAGGTCAATGTTTTTCCAAATTAGATTTACTTACTTCATTGGTTCCTACATTACATTTCTATATATATGCGTCTTTCATAATCTACACATTGTGGCAACGTGGCAAGCGTTTGGAAATTTATACAATTGGGTTTGAGATTACCAACGAGCATCTGTCTATTATACTTCTAGTTGATGAATATAAATAAATGCATGCTGCGGATCTACTTTGTCATTTTGAAAATCCGTAAATAGATACATGTATAAAGTGTAACGTACCATTCCAATCTATATATCCACGAAAATGTTCAGTTCTGTAATCTTAAGTGTGATGAAAGAAAGGTAGGTTTTGCTTTTTTTGTATAATTTGACAATTTTTTTTATTATGAGAGAAGGAGTGATTTGTTCCTATGACTTTTCTTGGAAATTAACACAAAAAATCTACTTCAATGCATGCTCGTTGAAATACTTGAAAACTATAAAACTTTGCCACAAGTCACATAGCACAATATTAGTTCTCAGTACTCTATTCTTCATTTAGTTTGCAAAAGTAGTTTCAGACATTTATTTTTATATACATAATTATGTGGTATTTTGGAAATAGAGAAAAGTAATAAAATAACATTTATGTAAATGACTCGTTCGAATTATAATTTTGCAAAAATTACTAATTTCAATTAAGTCTTTGATTAAGCTTTCATTCAGTGTTCTTTGAACACAATTTCATCATTGTGTTATTTAAATTTATATTTTGGATTTTAGCCATTAAATTTGGTGGTTTGGAATGGGCAACTAACTACTGCTTCTAATTTGAAATGTGGACTTGAAAATAGTTTTGGATTTGATGAGCGTTATTCCTTGACTAGACTTTATCAAATTTACGAGCTATAAAACATTAAAAACAATTTTTTTCACAAAATCGTTACTTATTTATACGAGTATATTTGCTTCACACCATAAAACAAATTTAATTGCTTTAAACCTATTGATTCAAATTTACTTTCAGGTTCTTAAAAAGTTAACTTATAAATGAAAAGAATTTTATAACAATAAAAATAAATATGCATGCATACTAAAGCAGGCGGTTCAAAAAATGTGCATTTCCTTTTTCCCTAAAGTTTTTTTGTAATAAATTTTTTTCAACAATTTTTTGATCTTACATTAAAAAATTTTTTTTTTTAGTATTTTTTAAAAATTGTACTTCGACATTGCAGCGGTTTTTTTTTACATGGGATTACAACAGCACGAAGCTATCAAAAAAGTCTGAAATACAAACCTAAACGTGGCCATTTTCATATGTCGTTTTTATTTTGCAGCTCAGAGTCACTCTGAATATACTGACTGCTTCTCCATAAAATATGGAGAAAAGTAAAGTCGTCTTATTTTAATCGTTTGAGTCGTTTTCGCCTCGTCACCTCAACACTAAGTCGAAGAGCTAGAAACAGATCTAAATATCTTACTTCATGACGTATGGAACTATGTTCTCAGAAAGTAGAAGTGCTCATGCTTTTTAGCTAGCTCTTAGCCTTATGTAAAGCAATTTTTATTGTTATGCACTTTGTGTGCATTAGTGCACGAAAGCCATTCAGTACTTCCACTTAATATAATAGCCTTTTTGTATTAAAAACTCCAATTGCAACTGTTCATTGCATGAGATAAGGTTAAAACTCAGTGGCTCAAAAGCTCACTCACAATTGGAGTTGTTGTGTAAATTATATTACTAAATAGCTTTGGCATACATGCTTAAACCCGTTAAAAGTATATATTTCGAACCTTACACACTAGTAATCCTATAGCATTTTAGTATATGTGATTTTTTCAAATCCAAAACTAATGACTAATAAATCTTACGATTAAATTACCCCAGTTACGGTTTGAAATTGATCCGGTTAAGGATACCTCTATATACTTGTGTAATGACTAGTAAAAATATAGTTTAACAAATGATTGCCTCATTTCTAAAAAAAAATATTTAAAAAAGAAACAGGTGTAGTGTAAACGAACTCTTGATCAGGCCAATAACTTTTCAAACGCCAAGTGTGGTTTTTGTTTACCGGAGGCTCATGACCCGGGTCTACAACATTCCACACACAAGTTATTTCAAACAGAACTGAAGCAGGGGCATTAAAACAAAAGTTTGTATTTTTTTGTTTTAAATTTTTTTTTTTGATTCATTGCCATTCACAATGCCTACGTATTTTTTCTTATTTTCTGGATCGTTTACTCACAATCAATCAAATAAAAACAATTCATCGGGGCAATAAAATGTATTTTTACAATTCCTACATTTTGTAAAATACAAATTGCATTTGCTACATAAATAACGAAACATCTAGTAGTATTTAAAATAATTTGAATATAAAAGCAACTGAGGCCATTGAGGCTCATTGATGCCACTCGCCACCAGGTGGCATAGCAACGTGCGGCGGGTATCGCTAGTTGTTTATATTTTTAATGTCATATTTTAATTTGTATATGAAAAACATACTACTATCATGGTTGAAGTCGAATGGGGCGACATCTAAGAAGTGGGGGCAACCCTTGCAATAATCCAAATAATAGTTCCCTCTTGGTCCTACTACCATTTTCTGATGCTTAAAGACACCTCAAATCGAATTCTACACCTAAAATTTTATACCGCCACCACAAGGGTCGGGCAACATTAAAAAATACTCGCCATGATAGTACTATGCTTTTCATATACAAACTATTTTCCCTGTCGTCACTCTGATGTAAGTTCATTTCATCTGGTAAATTCTGATGCTTTAGTCTCACTTGATTTACACAAAAACAAAAACATCAATCCATTATTCATTTTAGAAGCGCCGCCGTCACTTGTCTTTTTTTTTGTAGCGTAGGAGTGTAACAATGAATTAATAGCAACAATAAAATAAATTTGCCCTATTTTTATATTTTCATTCATCTATTCTTGTACTTTCTGTGTTTGTTCTTAAATATTGAATATTATTACTTTAATACATAATATTATTTATATTTAATGTTTTCTTTTTATTTTTATTAGAGACATCAGATATACATATTGACACATACTCTACACACATATGTATATAATAAGTATATAATTTTCTTTATATTTAATTTAAGTTTAAAAATAATCTAATAATAAATTAACACAACGAATAAGTATACTTAATTTATATTTATTAAAAGTTTTATAATTGTTATATTTTTATAAATAGTAATTAAATGTTTAATTAGCTGCGAGAGACTTTTTTGTTTACTTTTTTTTATTTTTAATAAAAATATTTTAAAATGCATACATTTCATATAGATTAACTGCTTTATTATTGTTAATGTTTTTAATTTAAACGTTTATCTTCCTTCTTGTCTGAAATTCATACTTGGTTCCATTTATTTATTTTCCTTTGATTAAAAATTGTTTAGCTTTTAAGAGCCCAAGTCCAAAAATACAACGAATGCTTAGAGATTTAAGTTTTTTTTAAAGAAATGCTCACATTTTTATATATACAAACATTTTATAAAATACTTGTAGGTATATCGAAAAATTTGAAATAAGGACAAAAATAAATTGAATAAAGAAAATAAGCTAAGCTTAAGATAAATCTTTTAAGAATGTAATATTAAACTCCAATTTTCAAAATATTTATTTAAAACTGTTAACTGACATAAAACATTATATTAGATATACATACAAATAAATATTGAAAGAAAATACATACTATACTTGACTTGAATTTTTTTCAAAAGATTGTTATATTATAAGAAAACTGGAATAAAGCACAATGATTAATGTTTTGTTTAATCTTATTTAATTTTTCTTCAGCATATTAAAAAAAAATTAAAACTAACACAGCTACACTTAAACAGTTCATTATATATACAACATACATAGTAAATTATCTTTTTTACTTCATTTTGTTTTCATTTTTGGCAGCACTAAAAGCAATATCTACATAAATGTATCATTCGTGCAAATTAATAAAATACTGCAGCATACAACTTTTTGTAAAACATATAATTTTTGTTTCTAAGTTTTTTGTCTGTTAATCTTATACAATTTTACAAATTGGCATACTTAAATTATTTTGGATTTGTTAAAATATATAAATAAAACATTTCTATACTGAATTTTGTATTATTATTATTTGAATTTTTTTTATATAATATTATTGAGGAAGTGCTACAAGTCATCATTTAAGGTAAGATGTCAAAAGGTAGGTTGAACCAAAACAAGAAAAAACGTTTGAGTACGAAGGGTTTGTATAAGGTGTGGTAAAAGGCTAGAGCGTGTAAGTTGAAGTGAGAAAAGAAAAAAGAAAATCGTAAGGGAGGGGCTAATTCTCCCAACCTGATTCTACAGTCACTTTTTGATTTAAAATAATTAACAAAATGAAATTTTAGGTGTTGCTGTTGTTTAAATTTTTTTTATTTTAAGACAGTTTTCTTTAGTAATGGACATAATCGAATGATTTCAATAATCGAGATATTAGAATTCGAGTGATCAAAATAATGGAATGATCATTCGAATTATAAAATAGTAAGAAAATTGGAATAGCTAAATCGAGTGATTTAATATACTCGAGAAGTTGGTTGTTTCTTTGTAACAAAGTTACGAATTACGATACGAATTACGAGTGCTACTGCTAATATCAAGCATGAAAGAGAAAAAAAAATAAAGAAGAGAGACCGATGGCCAAGTAAAACAAGTATAAGACAGATACAGATACACTATTTGTCGACAGTCGTAACGAAGTTACGAATTACGATACGAATTACGAGTACAACTGCTAATATTAAGAATGAAAGAAAAAAAAAATAAAGAAGAGAAACACAATACACAATGAATGAAATTTTATTGAGTCTTTTGATTTCAATTACAATAGTTTCATCTTATTCTAGCAATAACAATAGTGAACAAAAGCGGCTGTAACGTATGACCTTCTTTGTCAGAAATTTTTAATTTAAGAATTGAGCCTCGTGGCTGTCAGTTTAATACTGTTGGACTGCTTTTGCTCATAAGCATTGTAACATTTGCTTGAAACGAGTGTTTCACAAGAATTTTACATATATACACATATATACAATTTTAATACGCTACCTTACATACTAATATACTACAAATACAAACGAGAATGTGCCAGCACATTTGAAATTGAAAAGTTGAGATAGATATTTAATTTTGCTTTGTATGAGAAGAGCGAGAGCGCTCTGTAAGTTAATGTTGAATGAGTGAGACTGTTATACATAGTAATTATAAAAGCGAGAGCTAAAATATACATTTAGAGATACAAGAAATATCTTATTGAAGATTGGATGAGAACAATCTATTTCAGTCTTTTATATTATAAAATTACAGATACGAGTACAAGATAAAGAAGTTTTAAATATCACATTCTGTTACAAACATTGGAATTGTTTTGATTTAATTATTTTTTGTGTTTTTTTTTCTTTTTTCGTCTTAATAAAACATCACATAAATTTTGTACTGGCTTGTGTTTTAAAAAAATAGTTATAAATAAGTCTTAAACTATGGAAGGAAGTACTGTACTCCAACTCCTGGTAATATTTATATTTTTGCTCTCTCTCACAACTCCTTCAGGACCTTTCCCACTCGCATTTCTGAAGCAGATCATTTCTGTTTTTGCAATGTTGATAGAGATGCCCCAGGTTTTGTAGTAATCACTTATGATTTCAATGTGTTTTCCGAGGTGCCTAGAGGCAACAATCGGAAACTCATGGCTGGAATAGACGATAGTGTCATCCGCGTAAAGCAAACCAGTAGAGATGAGATCGTTATCAGTATACTGATGAGGAAAATCGAATAAAAAGAGATTAAAAAGTTGAGGTCCCAAAATAGACCCTTGAGGAACTCCGCTGTTGCATTCTCTAACTTGAGATTTGGAGCTTTAAATCTGCATGAAGAAGGTTCTATTCGCGAGGAAGCTTTCCAAGATGTTTATTATATGGCGGGGGAAGCCTATGGACGCTATTTTTGCAAGAAGGCCGTTTCTCCAAACAGAATCAAATGCCTTCTCTACATCGAGGGAACAAGACACCGTGCAGAGTTTGTTTCGTAAGTTTAGGACTACATCGTTTTGCAGTTTCAATAGAGCATGAACAGTGGAATGGCTGTGGCGAAAACCGAATTGAAAATCGGGGATTGGGTCAATTGGACACTCTGAAGGAAGCAGCATTTTGTCAAGAATGATTCTTTCCAATATTTTACCTACATTGGAAAGCAGTGAGATAGGCCTGAAGTTATTCAGTTCGAAATTATTCTGTGTTTTTTTTTGATGGGAAGGATTTTAGCCTCTCCACATTTTTGGAAAGTATCCGTTGTTAATACAATTATTGAACAAGATGGTGAGAAAACTGATGGCAATTTTTGAGAGTTTCTTTAATACAAAGTTAGTGATTTCGTCTTGCCCTGCTGATTTTTTTGGTTTGATTTGTTTGATGATGCTTTCAATGGTGTCAGTGCTTACAAAAAATTCAAAGGATGATGGGTTCAAAGCAGAGTTTTCAGGGCAGAAGATAAATATCTGGTTTATTTTGTCTTATTTCGAGTGCAGTTGAAATAGCCGAAGCACTAGTCGTTTGTTTGAAAGTTGGAGTTCTTTCTTGATATACATTTGCAAAATGATTTTCGAATACAGAAACTATTTCAGCTTCACTGGTAATTATAACGTTGTTACTAATAATTTTGTTGCATGTAAACCTTTTTTTGTTTCCAATCATCCTGAATGCCTCTTTGAAAGCATGGGGGCCTGGTTTAAAAGGGAAATTCTGGAGGAAAGTTCCTTGTATGGTTCTGATATTCTGTTAAAGGATCTATGGAAAATTGATTTTAGTTTTCTCTGCCACTGATGTTTCAGTTTGAAAAGTTTTTCAATGTCGTAAGGAAGGTTTTGATATTTTTTGAAGGAAGGACGAATCCTAGTGGAATTGTTCTCAAGGCAAGAGAGCAGTTTGCTGTTAAGCTCATATATGTAGCTATCGATAGCATCGTTGGATAGACAGAGGTCGTAAGGAGGCAAGACAGGCCTAAGCGACGCGTCGAGATCATCTTTAAAGAGATTCCAGTCAGTGTTTTTATAAGACCTAGAATAGTGAGGTTCCTTGAAGCAGATATTAAATTGGCCTAAATTCAGTTTCAGCAATAGAGGGCAGTGTTCTGTAAATGTGAGAAGAGTTTCCACGCTGAAGTTTGTATTAATGAAATTAAGAAGGTGGTTTGAAATTAAGAAATGGTCGAGAAACGATGGACCCCGAGGGAAAGTAGGAGTGCTTGAAGTAATGTTCGCAATTGAAGGAGTTGAAGATTGATACCAATTAATGAGTGTGGTCCCGTTAAGGTTTTGCCAGCTATCACCTTATCTGGGGCTTCTAGCATTGAGATCCCCACCAATGATGGCACCGTCGAAGGAGGCAGCAAGTGAGTCAATTTTATTTAGTTCAGCTGTTAGTTTAGTTGATTTGTTGAACAGTTTGTAGGAAAATACACAGAACCGAGTAAAATTTTTTTTGTTAAATTATTAAATTTGAATTTAATGGAAATAAAAATAGTCAGAATAAGTGAAGATTGAAAATTTACAAGTTCGTATTGGATATTTTGTTTGATACACACCGCAACACCCTGGAGTTCATCGTTTCTGAGAATGTTAAAATCATCAATGAACACTTTATGTCTAGAATTCAAGTAGGTTTCCTGAATGAAAGCCACTACACAGTCGCTAGCTCGGAGAATTTTGATTAGTTCGATTCTCCTGGCATGATGGATTAAAGACGTAATGTTAAAGTTTAAAATTTTTACTGCCATTATTGCGAACAAACAAGGAGCTGGTTTACCGGCTCAAGATATGCTAACCAACGACTGGAAGCTGCCCAAGTTAGACATAAAGTGCTCTATTTTAGAAATAAGTTGATTCATTTCGAAACCAAACAATTCTTTTGATAAATTCATAAAGTCATTAATTGCATTTGAACCTACTGGCCCTGTGTTGTGAGTTGCTTTGTTGGAAGTGAAATCACTGGAGTAGTTTTGGTTCTGAGGTAGGCGAGGACCGGCAAGTTGACTGGCATAAGACAACCCAGGGACAACAACGTTTCCACTAGAAACAGATTTGGAGAAGGCAGTTTGTTCAAGTTTTTTTTCCTTGACGAATTTAATTTTTTGTTTTCTTGCAGCTTCGTATTTTTTGTAGCAAATACAGCCTCTGAAGTTTGCAGGATGATTCTCGCCACAGTTGACGCAAACTGCCTTACTTCCGTCCTGCTTTGCCACTGTACAGCCACCAGGATCATGTGAGTTAG
The DNA here is from genome assembly GCA_958431115.1 of Syrphus vitripennis. Taxonomy (NCBI): domain Eukaryota; kingdom Metazoa; phylum Arthropoda; class Insecta; order Diptera; family Syrphidae; genus Syrphus; species Syrphus vitripennis. The sequence continues at coordinate 36,064,425 of OY288109.1, read as the reverse complement.
CGCATTTCACACATTTGTGGCACAATTTTTCGCGAGGTGCCCAAAGTCCTGACATCTACGGCATTGGAGTGCACCCTTGTTGCCCCTGGGCTTCTCCCAGTACACTCTTGTGTTAAAGAGATAGCGTATTTTTGTGAGTTCATCGGGAGTCGCACCCGCTTTGAGCCTCACAAGGAAAAGGTTGTACCGGATTTTTTCCGCCTAAGATCGAATTGTCTCTAACACTGAGACTTTTTCAACACTTGGTATTTTTTCTTTCAGTTCGTTAAGAACTTCAGTTTCGGTGAAATCAAGCGTGAGTCCTCTTAGGACAACGTTCGCGGTACGATCCTCCTTCAAAGTGAAGGAGTATGCCTCAACATTTTCGGATCTCCTCAAAAGCTCAAGAAGTTCACGGTGAACTTGGTTATTATCTATGTAAAGTCTACTTGAATTACCACGATTTATAATTTTATAGTTAAAAGGAACCGATCTCGCACGAAAATCATTAATGAGCGTTTTCAAATCTACGTTTTTCAAAAATATTGGAGGGCAGTACTTACCCCGCGAGCTTGGAGACTCCGTCCTCCGCTGGCTGCTACTTGAAGGTGCTGACACGTTCGCTCGTCCATCGTTGTCTGGTTTTCTGTTGTCGTCGGCTTCGGCCACGTTGCCGTCGCTTATTGTTTTTTGTTCTAGCTGGTGAGCCATCTCCGAGTTGATTCTTGCTTTTTTGGACGGTAAAATTTTGAGTCTCCAGTCGAGTACTGAGAATTTGTTGCCGAGCATCCCATCGTTTGCAGCGTTAGGACTGCAACTGCGTTTGTTCGAGGTTGTTTGTCTTTTGTTTGGGGAGTGCCACTTGTCGGCCATCTCCTCCAGCGGGTTTTCAAGGATTTCATCATCGTCCATGTGGGTGTCGATGTTTTCCGTGTGCGTTGCGGTAGCTCCATTTTTTTCGGTGGAGCCAGTCTGAGAAGCCAGAGCAAGGGCTGATGTTGATACACCATTAAATGAAGTGGTGTGATTTGAAGGATTGCCCATCATCGTCGGTATGGCTGTGTCTTTATTTGGTGTATGAACCACGATGTCGATTTTTCGGTTTTTCATTTCTAAAAGCTGGTAAGCCGCAGCAATTTTTTTTTTGCCAGGCTTTTTTTCTCTTGCGTTATCCTTCTCCTTCATTTTTTCCTGGTGTGCTCACCGCACATGCAGCGCACACGAGGTTAATATTAATCAAATCCCAGAAAATCACGGTTTAATTTTATCGATCCGACTTTAAAATTTTAGAGAATTGTTTCCCTTATTGTTTTTTTACTATTATTTTGTTGATTAAAATAAAAGAACACACGGTAATTAATTTTTTAAAAATTGCAACCACGCTGCCCGAAGTTCTTTTTTTTTTTTTTTTTTCTTCCTCAGGAATTATTTGATCACTGGGACAAACAGACACAACCTCACCGAAACACAATACACAAGTAAAACAAGTATAAGACAGATACAGATACACTGTTTGTCGACAAATACTGGTACAGCCGTTCTCGAACTCTCACTGTATTGAATCGAGTATTTTAATTTTGATACACATATCCAAATGTTATATTCGTTAGTACGAATATTATCTTTGTAATTGAATAAGAAAACAAGGAAACACGTTTTCTTTCTTTTAGATACTTTATTAGATGGATCTTATTCTAGAATGTTCTTTTTAAAGGAATGCACACAAGATATATAAGTGCTGCCAAAAAGTGCATATGTATATAACAATCTCCCCCACATAATATAAAAGTAGGGAAACTGTTTTAACATTTTGTTTACATTTTAATTAATTTAATTTCAACTTTTTTTTTATAGATAAATAAATAAAAAGCTTTGGAACCTCTGAAAATTTTATTAAAATTCATTTTTTTTTTTTGCAAAAAAAAAGTTTGGAAGCTCTGACTTCTTTAAATGACATTTCAAGAGAGAAAAAAAAATTATTCAAAATAAACATAAACTTGACTTGTTGACAAAAAAAAATTCATTATTGTTTATTAAATAGGCAGTCATTTTTGAAGTTTGTTGTTTTAATTTAAATCGATAAAAAATAATAAATTAAAGATTCAGTCTTACTGGAGGTTTACGACTTCTAGTAGATTTCCTTATTTCTTGTGAAACAATCGGACTTTTTTGCTGGATATTTTCTTTCGTTGATTCTTTTTGGATTGAAGTTTGAGTTATTTCTTCATCTTCTGCTGGTTTAGTTGAATTTTCCGTGGTTGCATCTGATTGTGGTTCCTTTTGTTTTGGTGTATTTTGAATTAGTGACTCTGTGTTGTTTGCAATATTGCTATGAGAGTATGATGGTACAATAAAATGTGAATTAGTTGCTTGTGGAATACATGTTTCCCGGTGAACGTTTGTAGATTTGATTTGGTCGATGTGTCGGCTGCATTGTTGACCACCGACGTCAACGATGTAATGTAGTGAACCATCTCGCCGAATAATTCTTCCAAACTTCCACTTGATTTGTTTGTTGAGATAATATCGAATTTGTACATTATCTCCCACGGCAAAACTGCGAATAGCTTTAGAGTTAGTATTATTTTCGATATAACTTTCATTTTCGTTAGTAGGTAGTTTTCATCAGATCGAGTCGTGTTCTAAGATTGTATCGCAGCATCACCTCGGCTGGACTTCTGCCTGTAGCTGTGTTTTGAATTTTCCGACATTGCATGAGTAAGCGCCGTAGTTTTACATGCAAGTCACCTGGATCGTTTGTTGCTGACCGGAGTCCATTCTTTACGGTTTCGACGTATCTTTCGGCTTGTCCATTTGTAGCAGGATGCGCTGGTGCTGTCAATTTGTGTATCATTCCATTTGATTTTAAGAATACTTGGAATTCGCGTGATGTGAAGTTCGTTCCATTGTCAGATACTACTGTAGTTGGTAGTCCAAATCTGGCAAACATTTCTCGTAGGGCTTTGATGGTGTTAGCGCTTGTAATACTTTTCATCATTACTACTTCTAGCCACTTACTTTTTGCGTCGACAATGATAAGAAAATTGTATTACATGAAAGGTCCTGCGAAGTCTATGTGGATTCTTTGCCATGGCATGAATGGATTTTCCCATGGATGTGTAGGAACTTTAGCAGGTTCGTTGGCTACCTTAGCACAGCTTTTACAACTTTTTACTAGTTGTTCTATATTGTTGTCTATGCCGCTCCAGTAACAGTAGCTTCTTGCGAGTGTTTTCATTTATACTATTCCGACATGGGCTGTATGTAGTTCGTCTAGTACTTGTTTTCGCAATTGTTTCGGAACAATGACGTGTATACCACGATAAATACAGCCGTCCTGTAACATCAATTCATCTTCTTTGCCTTTGTAAGCAGTGTCGTAAAGCTTGCGAGCAACTTGAAGAGCATTGTATACTTCACATAATTCTTGGTCTTTCCTAGTTTTATTGGTGATTATTTTACTCGTGATAGGCAGTACGAAATCGGTAAGCTGGAACATGTGAACTTCTTGTATCTTCTCACTTGGATCGATTCTTTGCGGATATCGTGACAGATAATCAACGTTGGTGTGCTCTTAAGTATTTCGGTAAATAATTTTGTAGTTGAAACCCTATAAGAATTGAGATTCTCTGAGCGATAAGTAGGTACTGGTAAGCATTTATTGGGACTGAAAATAGATGTCAATGGTTTGTTGTCAGTGATAAGTGTAAATTCACGACAGTAGTGGTAGAATTTGTGAAGACCCCAATAAATCGCTGTAGCCTCTTTATCGATTTGGCTGTAGTTTGATTCACTTTTCGTCAGGCTTCGGGATGCGAAGGCAATCGGGCGTTCTCCATTTGACTTAACATGGGAGAGTATTGCTGAAAAACCAAACGGTGAAGCATCCGTAGCAAGGACGAGAGGCAGTTTCTCGTCGAATGGCGCCAAAACGTTTTCGCTCATAATGTCGTCTCTCATGTTTAGAAATGCTTCTTCACATTGTGGAGTCCATTTGAAGCTGAAGAAGCTGATGTAAGCTATGAACTTTTGTGGCTAGGTCCGGAATGAGGTTGTTGTAGTAGTTGACCATACCTAAGAATGCTCGTAGTTCTTTTATGTTTGTAGGAGCACTTATTTCGAGAATTACTTGTATTTTTTCTTTATTCTTGTGCAAACCATTCTTGTCGATTGTATGTCCTAATAATTCACGGATTTTTGGAAAAATTTACTTTTACACAAATTAACATGTAAGTCATGTGTTCGTAATCTATTTAAAACTGCCCTAGCTCGCTTATCAGTCTCCTCTAGGGAACTTCCAGTGACTATGATGTCGTCGAAAAAGCAGACAGTTCCTTTAAGTCCTCGCATTATGCAGTCGTCCATGAAGCGTTGCCAAATGTTGGGTGCTGTTTTTAACCCGAACATTAGCCTTCGAACTTTATATGACCCTTTCTGTGTACTAACAGTTTGCATTAGCGCACTTTCTTCGGTCATCTCCATGTGTAAGTATGCCTTGTGTATATCAAATACGCAATAGTATTCGCCGTATTTTAATTGCTTGTACAGATCGTCAATTTTTGGGATGGGGTACTTATCATTCACTATACACTGGTTTAATGTTACCTTGTAATCGGCGCAAAGTCGCAACTCAGTTGGAGATTCAAAAACCGGCACGATGAGTGTACCCCAATCGGAGTGCGAAACTTTCTCGAAGATTCCACATTTCTCGAGACGATCAATTTCTTCTTCAATAAGATCTTTTAATGCGTAAGGCACAGGACGTGGTTTGATGTAAATTGGAGGGGCACCCTCTCGAAGCTTGAGCAAACCTTGTATTTTTGGTATAGTACCAATTTTTGATTGAAACAAATCAGAGTAATCATGCATTATTTTATTGGAAAAGTAAGTGGTTTGAGATGCGTTTTCTACACTATTTACATTCTTTGTTGATATAAGGCCTAATTCATTGATCCATTCACGTCCGCAAACAGAATCAAGGCCAGATAGAACTATGTAGATTGTTCCTATGAACGATTTGTCTTGGTGTGTAACATGTACTTTGCTTTCACCTACTGCTTGAAAAACATGTTTATCAAAAACTCTGAGATGTATTGGAGTTGGAAGTATTTGTATTTCCGGGAAGAGTTTTCGGAAGGTATCTTCACCCATTGTTGTTATTACCGATCCAGTATCAAATTCCATGGAGTATGGTTTGTTTTCTAATGTAAGTTTAATGAAAAATTTTCCTTGTTCTCCGGATTTGGTGTGTAATTGTAGCGAATTTAGTGTGTGTACTTCATCGTAACTGCTGATGGGTTTGTCTTGGATTTGTAGCGCATGTGTGGTCCTCTGTCTTGAATTTTGCTTACGACGTCTTGATGTGTCTGCTTCACGTTTCATGCAGACTGATGCAACATGTCCTTTTTTGCCACACGATGAACATGAAAGCTTTTGTGGTTCGGTGGTACAATCTGAAGACTTATGGTTTTGTTTCCCACATCTATAACATATGGTTTGTCGTGCTGTAGAAGTTGTATAATCTTTGTTTGGTTTTCTCGCGTTCGATGGTGTTTTTGTTTTCCTGGGACAGACACGTACTTGATGGACACCTTGCATTGTCCTGCTTTGGCTTTTTGATGATTCGATAGCAAGAGCAAGTTGAATGACATCATCGAACTTTTGTTTATTTTCTTGTAGTAGTCTTTCTCGGATATCTAGAGACAGCGATATCCGAGAAAGACTACTACAAGAAAAGAAACAAAAGTTCGATGATGTCATTCAACACCCCGGATAAATTGCGCACGTAAATGTGTATCGATGGTTGAACTTTGGCAGGATACACATTTGAAGTTACAGAACGTAGTAAAGTGCTTGAGTTCAGCTATATAGTTCGCAACGGTTTCACCTTCGTGTTGAACTCGGAGTGAAAACTTATGTTGCTCCATAACTTCGTTTGGGGCGGGGCAGAAATGGTTTTCGAGAATTTTTATAAGTTCTTCGTAAGTTTTTGTGTTTGATAGATCCGGTGTTGTGAGATTCGTCAAGAGCTGGTAGTGCCTGGTCCCAATGCAGTTTATTAGGGCTTGAACTTTCTTGGTGCCATCAGTGATATTTCTTAATTGAAAGAAATTTTCAAGCCTCTGTTTGTAGACTAAGAATGTCTCTTCGCCCTCCCTAAAGGCTTCGAATTGTAAGTTTGCTGTGGCTGTGGAAGTGCTGGGCGTTTGAAGAGATTGTAATACTCTTATTAGGGACTGTATATATTTTCAGCATCAGCCGCTGCTGGTTGTCCTTGGGGATTTGGATTATTCGCTGGCATTGTATGTATGTAATATTTTTACGAATTTTAAATGTTACTTTCGTCCTCGAAGCCACTGTTATATTCGTTAGTACGAATATTATCTTTGTAATTGAATAAGAAAACAAGGAAACACGTTTTCTTTCTTTCAGATACTTTATTGGATGGATCTTATTCTAGAATGTTCTTTTTAAAGGAATGCACACAAGATATATAAGTGCTGCCAAATAGTGCATTTATAACACCAAACAATCAACGTTTCGAGTTCTCGAATTGTTTTTGTTAGTAGATAATAGATACTAGTACTAGATTCATTCATTCATGATTCATTCGAATGATTTCGGTGAAAGAATTGAGATATCTCGAGATGTTGAGTGAATCGATTATTCTTATTATTATATTATCAAAAGCTTTATTAATCCATATAAAGTGTGAGATAACTCCAAAAATTGACTTTTTCTATTTGGACTGCAATTATGTTTCTTTTCGGCTATATTTTCATTCTATATTTAAACGAAAGCTGTATCTTCACTAAAAATAACTGTAATTATTTGGTCCAAATACGATAAGTACGGCTTTGAAATTTTGAGTTTGGTATAAACCAGATATTTACCACTTATCTTATTTATACCAAACAAAATTGAGTTAAAAAAATAATGATATGTCCACTAGGATTGAGCTTATTTTGTCAATGTCAGAATTTCTTTCATGCCATCTTTCATCTCTGCAAAATTTCATAGAAATATGTTAACACGTGCCGCCGAGCACTTGAAATTTCCCATACAAAATGTATAGCGTTTTTGTAGTGTTTTACTATTACGGCGTAATGCCGTAATAGTTAATGGATAAAACTCAAACTTGACACAGGTCTTAAGTATAATGTAAGGTATAAAAAAAATATTTTCATATTTTGTAAAAAAAATACCCAATTTAAAAAAAAAAAAATAAATATGACATATCTTTCATTTTTTGATCATTTCAAGCCTTTTTTTAAGAAAAAAAAATTAAATTAAAGCTGTTAACGGTATATTTTGTGATTTTTTTTTTTTAAATTGCTTAATAAGCTTATCAACAGTTATTTATAAGTTTTAGAAAAAAAAAATTAAATAATATTTAATGTTTAAAAGAAAGAAATTTAAAGCATAGTTCAATATCGAACTTACATTTTTAGGTTGATTGTTTTTGTCTTCCTACATACATATATCTGGAATTTTTTTTTATATTCGTCGAGAACTATTTATTTTCTGAAGAAATATAATTTTTTATTAGTACCTAACATTTTTAAAAGAACTGAAATTAATTGTCAATTCTTCGATAAAGACCCGTCTAATTGGCAATTAGATGAAGACTTAATATAAGAAAAATTTAGATACAAACAAAAACACACGGCTCCAATCAATCTAAAAATGTAAGCTTGAATTATGCTTTGAATTTCTTTCTTTTATACATATACATAAAAAAAATCTGTGTGAGTCGGAAAAATTTCCGTATTACGATGAATAATCTTTTTCTTTAATGTAAAAAAGAAAAAAATTAAGATAAGTGTTCTCAACATTGAATTCCTTTAGGTACCTATTTGTTTTATAAACCTATAAAAAAATTACGTAAAATAATCTTTTTTTTATGAATTTATCTAATGAAAGATAATGTGCTCTTAATTTTGAATTAGAATTATAAAATAAAATATAAAATCTAAAAATAAATTGATTTTTATGATAACTGCCAAATTTCTTATATTTTTTGTTAGTTTGTATTTTGGCCTCCAACTCGTCTTTTGCCATCTCTGGGAATCCATTGCGTGGTTCTTATAGTCCACCGACCGGTTGTCAGACATTCGGGATACATGGCCAGCCCAGTTCCATTTTTGTTGCTTTGCCCTTTTGGTCACATCTTCGAAATCTGTAATCCTTCTTATAACTTCATTTCTCAGTCGTTGTCTTCTTGAAATTTTTAGTATTGATCTCTCCATAGCTCTTTGTGTTTTGTAAGTTTGAGTGCCGATTTCGCCGATATATTCCACGTTTGTGAGCCATATGTCATAACCGGAAGTATGGTTGCATCAAAAAGGTATTTCCTTGATCGTTTGGTAAGATTTGAATCGAACGCCTGTTTATTTCTCCAGAACTGTTTCCAGCTGTTTGTTATTCTTCTATCTATTTCCTTTTCCTCTTTATTTGAAAGTGAAATGAGCTGCCCCAAGTATATATAATCTTCGACATACTCTATTTGTTTTCCATCTACAAAAATGTCTCTCTGCTCTCCTTTGCTCATTAGTTTAGTTTTTTTGGCATTCATTTTCAGTCCAGCTCTCGCACAATGTTCTCCTAAATCTCTAATCATTCTCTCTATATCATCGTTTGAGGACGCAAATAAGATTATGTCATCCGCAAATCGTAGGTTATTGAGATATTCTCCATCAATTTTTACTCCTATAAACTCCCAAGACATTGAACGAAAAATATTTTCTAATACTGCAGAAAAGAAAGCTGGAGAAAGCGGGTCTCCTTGTCTGACACCTCTGCTAAGATTGAATTGTCTACCTTTGCTCTCTAAGGATATTCTAGCTTTGGCATTTGTGTACAGATACTTTATTATTCGTATTATTTTGTTGTTGATTCCTTGCTTGCTTAAAGATTCCCAAATTACTGTGTGTTCGACCGTGTCAAAGGCTTTAGTGAAATCTATGAACGCCATGTGTAAGTCAAGTTGGTATTCGTTACATTTCTCTATTATTTGATTTACTGTTTGTAAATAATCGGTAGTGCTATAACCTTTTCGAAAACCAGCTTGTTCTCTGGGTTGTTGTTCATTTAAATCCCCACGGATTCTCCTAAATATGCACTTTGCAAAAAGTTTGTATGCAACAGATATGAGACTTACAGGTTTATAGTTGTTAATATTTGTGGTGTCTCCTTTCTTATGTAACAAGGATATTGCTGACTCTTTCCACTGGGTTGGTATTTCCTCTGCCTCAATAATCCAGTTGAAAATTTTAGTGATGCTATTTATTAATTTATTTTTTCCAATTTTCAGCATTTCACCTCTGATACCATCCTGTCCACAATATTTACCGTTAGGAAGTTCATTTATTGAGGCCTCAATTTCGGATGGGAGAAACGAGGGAAAAACTTCATTTTCAAATTGAAGATTAGCAGCACCATTATCCAAATGTGACCCTGCGAGTGTAGTTGTATACAAGTCCTCGTAGAACTCCGTTGCTATTTTGTTTAGATCACATCTTCTCGTTATATTTTGTTTGTTTTTTGTCAACTTTAGTATCCATTCCTTTCCAAGAGATAGTTCCTTTTCTGCACTTTTCATTGAGTTACTTTTTTTCTACTATTTGTTTTATTAGTTTGTTATTATACTCCAGAACATCTTTCTTTATTGCTTTTTTACATTTGTTTTTAAGATTTTTAAGTTCATTCTTTTCTGCTTCTGTTAGAATCCTTTTATTTCTTATGGTTTCTCTTTGTGCTATGAGGTTTTTTGTTTCTTGAGAAAATTTATCTATTTTTTGCTTTGATTTTTTCAAAATACTGTTTTCGGCTGATTTTAATATTCCTTCTTCTAATTGATCATATGCCCGTTGCAAGCAAGTTTTGTCGAGAATATCCCAGCTACACTTCTCTTCCAAGTTTTCCTTGTATTTGCTCGTGCTTTCTTCATCAACTAGTTTTGGAATCTCCTTCTTTGTTGATTTTGCATTATACTGTTTGGTCTTGTGATCTATTTTAAATGTGCCTCTTACCAATCTATGATCACTATCAAAATCAAAGTTGTTTAAAGTGAATCGATTTTAATCGATTAAATCATTCGAATGCGCCCATCACTAGTTTTCTTAGCAAGTTAAACCAACAAGTAAACGTGGAAGAAGCCCAACGATTTTTAACTTGTCCAAAACATTTTCTATCCACAAAACAATAAATTCGAAAAACGCAACCTCTAAATATTGTCCAACCATCCTGAAATTTGGTATACACTAGAGCATATTCATAGTCAAACCTTAGACCCAAGTACAACTGGCCTGGAGTCTAATGTTAACACCCAGGTTAGAAACAGCTGCTATTCATAAAGAATTTGGCAGCTCTGTTTAGTTAAAAAAAAACAGGTTGAAGTACATTCTACTACAATTTTAGTAATATAGTCTGTCAATCCATTGAAAAAAAATTTGAACAAAAACAGGGTTCCCTTCAAGCAAAATCACGGACTCAATTTTCTCGACTCGCTCGGATCTTTGCAAAAATGAGTTCCTCACTCAAACCTACCACACTTTTTCTTGTCTGCTAGGCATTTTGTTTTTTTTCCTCCTACTCTTTTTTATGCACTCACCTCACAAGGTAGAACAGTAATAGTAACAGGCAGCTAATTTAAAAGCCTGCTTCGATTATCGTTCATCATTTTTTTTGGATGCTTTCCCGATGCGTTTTGGTTTCTTTTCTCGCTGAGTCTGTGAACTCTCTCACAATACGTGTGGAAAATGGGTATGGTGAATTTATTTATATCACGACACATGCACAAGTGGGTCCGCGGCGATTCTAATTTCCATACTAATCAGAGCCGTAAAAAGCAGTTTTGAGGATCCACTGTTGGATCCGAAAACGTAGTCGTTCATATGTTGTTCGCTACGTTTGTGGATCCAAAACGGACTCGTTTGCTTGAAGGGTTAGTATTAACCAGAGATCAGAAAAACATATCTCAAGGGTTCTCTAATAACTGTTTTTTGATGTGCTTTCAAAAATGCTCATTCAATTACCTTTATTTTCAACCAAAAAAAATATCGGAGTAACCTTTATTTTTTACGCTACGATTAACCACTGAGTTTTATTTTTGAGAGAAAAAAATAAATCTCATCTTCAATTTTATCAATCAGAATGCTCGTTAGATAACCGTTAGTATTTTTTAAGCAATGATTCATGCGGATATGCAGGTTATTAGGCCTTTTATTTTTAGTCAACGGTTTCAAAATTAAACACGTTCTTATCAAATTCGAATTTGTTTTTTATACTAACCATTTTTGATTTATTTTAAGCGAAAAATTTTTTTCGTAAGAAATCAACCAATTAGAGATATTTTTGAAAATAAATAATAAGCGTCAACTGATACCCTACATTTTTAAAAAAATAAATATCAAACCGTAACCAAATTCTTTTTAAAAAAAGAAATGTAATTACTCTCTGAGGAAAACCAATTCAAAATAAAGGTGAGCTCTTATGTCTGATGAACAAGACATATAATATTTGACTGTAACCAGTCAAATTGTTTTTTCCAGAACACCGATTGTTTAAATAAATATGATTTAAAATCAAGAATAAAATATAAATATACTAGCTGTTACCCGCCCACATTGCTGGGCACTTTATAGAATTGTATTTTTAGATCTAGACTTGAAATTTAATTGAAGTATTGTTTTGACTTACACAGATAGACAGTAAATTCAAACATACAAAAAAAAATATTCTGGTCAAGTTTCTAAGTTTTAAATCTACAGATTAAAAGATACAATTATTTTTTTAATTTTTAACGCCCCCGCACAACCCTCTTAGGGTTGAATGTCATAAAATTAGTTCTTAGTAAATTTAAACATGCCAAAAGAAATATTCTGGCCAAGTTTCAGAGTTCCAAAAGCTATAAATTGGAAAAAACATTTTTTTTTTTAATTTTTAACGCCCCCGCACAGCCCTCTGGGGGTGAAAAATCATAAAATTATTTTTTACTAAATTCAAACATGCCAAAAAGAATATCCTGACTAAGTTTCATACCTATAAGAGCTGTAGTTTTTAAAATTGAATTTTTTTTAATTAACACCCCGCAACCCCTCTTGGGGTGAAATTTCGTAAAATCCGTTCTTAGCTAACCTCTACTCGGTGAACAGAGTATTCCTACCAAATTTCAAGTCTTCATATAGTATATGCGTTTCGCCCCGATGTAATGGCTGGGCTCATCAGAAGATGACCATTACACAAATATACAAATTTAATTTTATTACGTTCTCATAAAACTCCAATTCAAAAAAAGTAAAAAAACTAAGATTAATGCTTCATAAATTGCTTTTTTAAAATAAAAATAAATGTTTTTCTTAGAAGAAGGTGGCTTTGGTTTTTTTTAATTTCTTGAGAACGACATAAAATTTTTGCATCCGGT
>OY288109.1:36000011-36051822 GCA_958431115.1 Syrphus vitripennis | reverse complement strand
CTCAACCAATAAAATACAAAATTAACACAGCCAAAAACCTCATTAATAAAGTACTTGACATCAGCTGATACAGCTTATCACACCGAAAACATTAATAAATTAAGGACCATTCTAAAAAATGAATAACTTTCCGAACACCGTATGCAACAATTTAATAAATGACAAAGTTCAAGAAATAAAAAACAAAAATAATAAACAACAAAAAAAAAGTGAACTCTGGCAACCCTACATACCACTCAATAACAATAACGTCCCACACCTCACCGATAGTAAACCACTGGACAATACATTTCCAATTGACAAAGAAAAAACAATATTCGCTCATAGACCAAACTCAACCCTAAGTGCAATATTCACAAACACCAAACCGAAAATAGAAAAAAACAGACCAACACAATGTAGTTTACCAAATACCATGTAAAGGGAAAAATGACGAGCAATGCCAAATGATATACATTGGAACAACGAAGAAAAAACTTGGAGTGAGAATGTCAGAACATGAAGCTGATATCAGAAAAAAGAGAACAGCTACAGCACTCTCACAACACATGAATGACAACGATCATATGGCTGATTTTGATAATGCTATTATACTAGACAAGGAGAACCGCAGTACCACCCGCTACACTCTAGAAAGCTTGAGAATACAGCAAAAAATGAATATGACGATGAACCATAAAGAAGACATCGACAATATAAGCTCGCTGTATAGTGTTGCCATAAGAAGTGATAAGTTGTGATATTAGTTTTAACTTTGTTGTGTTTTTTTGTTCCATTATTTAAAATTGTTCGTTTATTTATCTTTTTATTTGTGTTATTTATTTATTTATTCAACTTTTTATAACAACAAAAAAATGCAATAGTACAGTTAACTAAAAAGTAAGAAAATAACAATAGAAATAGTTCCACACATTGTAACATACATATATTTTAAATCTTCAGCTAATAAAATTGAAAAAATCCCTTGAAGAAGCTGGAAAATAGCCAGCGAAACGTCGGGTAACAGAAGATGAATTAGTTTTTTATTAATTGCATCAAGAATATTGATCATTAAAGCCCAATCAAACAAACATTATATATTAAATCAATAACTTATGATCCAACACCCAAACACATTAAAAAAGTTATTTGAAAAAACAATTCCAAATGAAAGAGTTGGGAAAAATAAATTCTTTTTTGGGAATGAATATACAATATGAAAAAGAATCCGGCGAACTGAACATCAGTCAAGAACAGTATATCCTACAGATTCTTAATCGATTTGGCATGGAGACATGCAATCCTGTATCGACGCCGATGGATGTTAATGTCAAATTGTCGGATATTGCGATGCTGATTATGCTAATGATTTGGATGAGCGAAAATCCATAAGTGGATATGTTTTTGTTTCTCAGGGCGGTGCTGTCTCGTGGGGATCAAAGAAGCAAGCTACAGTTGCCTTATCCACAGCAGAGGCAGAATACATTTCAATTGGGACCGCTGTTCAAGAAGCTATATGGCTGCAGGGTTTGCAGAATGAACTTTTACAGAACCAGGCAACCACGATGCTATTTTCTGATAGTCAGAGTGCCATTCATCTGGCTTCTAATGAAAGCTACCGACCACGCACGAAACACATAGATATTCGCCACCACTTTATTCGTGATGTCATCGCCGAAGGTAAAATCAGTTTGACACACATTGCTTCAGACCAGATGCCAGCAGATATTATGACTAAGGTGCTACCTTCTCCAAGAGCTAATAAATTAATAAAAGCATTAGGCTTACAATGAAAATTAGTCTTTAGTGGTGATGTTGAAAGTAAATACATAATTTTCTGAGAAATTGGCATCACTTAAAAAGAATAATCTAGAATGAAATAAAATGGATACATTCCTCTTCTCTCTCGTATGCCACGAAAGCAAAACGTGTTTTATTCTTTCACTTAAGTATTTCTTTTTCCAGATAAAATCTGCGCAAATTCAACAAATATGTAGGTACTTTATTTACTAAAAAACTTTCTAAAATTTTAAATTTCATTGAGAACTATCCACGTAAAATTTTTAACTTCATTTGAGTTACAAAAATTCAAGTGAAAATTATTTCAACTTTAAAATACTAAAATTCACGTGGTATCTCAAATTTACTTAAAAATTTTGAAAATTGACGTGATATTTTAAATTTACTGAAAAATGAATATACAAAAACGTTTAAAAATATTTGATTTTGTTCAAGAAATTTTCTTTCAAGCAAATATTTTTTTATAAAAAAAAACTTTATTTAATTTTACTGATGGAAATTCGGACGGAAACATTTTTTTAAGCAGTATAATTATAACAAAACACTGTTGCATAAACTATTTTTAGTGATTTTAGGTACATCAATTTTTTTATCCTTTTAATTTTCAAATGGTCATTTCTTCAGATTTGAGAAATTAAAAGGATATCATGTACCTACCTATAAAAAAGAAAGATATCATAAAAATATGACTGTAACCAAATGACAAAAACCAAATACGTATTGTACCTACAATTCTATCACTTGCAGAAAAAAAAATATAAATGTTTCTGTAAAACATGAAATTTGGCAAGGTACATAGTTCACAGAAACCAAATACGTATAATAAATTCTATCTCAAGCAAGAAAAAAAAAGTTTAAATGTATCTGTAAGACATGAAAATTTGCAACATAGCTCTCATAATATCTCAAATCTCACAAAATCAAATAAAATATACGAAATTATTTGAAAATTGAAAATAATGTAGCTATATCTATACTTCTACATACATGAAAAATGCAAAAAAACCGTATAATAATCCACAGCCCAATAAATTCTTTTCATTTTCCCCTTGTTGCCTTGACACCATCAACTGGCTCACCTATCTCCCTTACTCTCTCTATTTGTTGTCAGCAACTGTCAAAATGAAAATAATAAATCCTCTCACTTTGACTACCTATTCTATATTCTTGCTGCCTATCATCATTCCGAACTCTCCAATCCTATATTTCGCTACTTCCACGCCACCAAGTGAGGCGACCCAAATAGAAAAAATCGTGTTCCATAGTAGTACTATATAAATTTATATACAAAGAGGTACAGTTCACTGCGGTATTTACTCTCGCTTGCAACTAAATTGAATCTACACATCGAACAACTTCATGCAATAACAGCATTTTTGCAGGGTGAGTTATCTCAAAATATTTTCATTGTTCCACCAAAAGGTCTAAATATTGATAGTAAGAAAGTACTAAAACTAAAAAAATCAATTTATGGGTTAAAACAATCGTCAAGAACGTGGAATCAAAAACTTAGTCATGCTTCAAGAAAATTTAATCTGAGTCAGTCGAAATATGATCCATGCATTTATTTCAATATTGAGAAATCAAATCAGTTTTTGGTAATAGCAGTCTACGTAGATGATTTGTTGATTTTTTCGAAAGACCCAGAGATTTCTAATAATTTAAAAAGTTATTTAAAAAAACAATTCCAAATGAAAGAGTTGGGAAAAATAAATTCTTTTTTGGGAATGAATATACAATATGAAAAAGAATCCGGCGAATTGAACATCAGTCAAGAACAGTATATCCTACAGATTCTTAATCGATTTGGCATGGAGACATGCAATCCTGTATCGACGCCGATGGATATTAATGTCAAATTGTCCAAAAATAATTGTCCCAGTTCAGAAGCGGAAAAGGTTGAAATGGAAAAGGTACCCTACCAGGAGCTGATTGGCAGTTTACTCTTCGCAGCTCAAATAAGTCGACCGGACATTTGCTATGCAGTGAATTTCTTAAGTCGCTTCAATAACAATCCGGGTAAACAACACTGGTTAGCAGCGAAAAGGATACTTAGATATCTAAAAGGCACTTCAAATGCAAAGCTGAGTTATTCAAGAAAAGGAAATGATGAAGTTATCGGATATTGCGATGCTGATTATGCTAACGATTTGGATGAGCGAAAATCCATAAGTGGATATGTTTTTGTTTCTCAGGGCGGTGCTGTCTCGTGGGGATCAAAGAAGCAAGCTACAGTTGCCTTATCCACAGCAGAGGCAGAATACATTTCAATTGGGACCGCTGTTCAAGAAGCTATATGGCTGCAGGGTTTGCAGAATGAACTTTTACAGAACCAGGCAACCACGATGCTATTTTCTGATAGTCAGAGTGCCATTCATCTGGCTTCTAATGAAAGCTACCGACCACGCACGAAACACATAGATATTCGCCACCACTTTATTCGTGATGTCATCGCCGAAGGTAAAATCAGTTTGACACACATTGCTTCAGACCAGATGCCAGCAGATATTATGACTAAGGTGCTACCTTCTCCAAGAGCTAATAAATTAATAAAAGCATTAGGCTTACAATGAAAATTAGTCTTTAGTGGTGATGTTGAAAGTAAATACATAATTTTCTGAGAAATTGGCATCACTTAAAAAGAATAATCTAGAATGAAATAAAATGGATACATTCCTCTTCTCTCTCGTATGCCACGAAAGCAAAACGTGTTTTATTCTTTCACTTAAGTATTTCTTTTTCCAGATAAAATCTGCGCAAATTCAACAAATATGTAGGTACTTAATTTACTAAAAAACTTTCTAAAATTTTAAATTTCATTGAGAACTATCCACGTGAAATTTTTAACTTCATTTGAGTTACAAAAATTCACGTGAAAATTATTTCAACTTTAAAATACTAAAATTCACGTGGTATCTCAAATTTACTTAAAAATTTTGAAAATTGACGTGATATTTTAAATTTACTGAAAAATGAATACACAAAAACGTTTAAAAATATTTGATTTTGTTCAAGAAATTTTCTTTCAAGCAAATATTTTTTTATATAAAAAACTTTATTTAATTTTACTGATGGAAATTCGGACGGAAACATTTTTTTAAGCAGTAAAATTATAACAAAACACTGTTGCATAAACTATTTTTAGTGATTTTAGGTACATCAATTTTTTTATCCTTTTAATTTTCAAATGGTCATTTCTTCAGATTTGAGAAATTAAAAGGATATCATGTACCTACCTATAAAAAAGAAAGATATCATAAAAATATGACTGTAACCAAATGACAAAAACCAAATACGTATTGTACCTACAATTCTATCACTTGCAGAAAAAAAAATATAAATGTTTCTGTAAAACATGAAATTTGGCAAGGTAAATAGTTCACAAAAACCAAATACGTATAATAAATTCTATCTCAAGCAAGAAAAAAAAAGTTTAAATGTATCTGTAAGACATGCAAATTTGCAACATAGCTCTCATAATATCTCAAATCTCACAAAATCAAATATATATATATATCAAATATATATATACGAAATTATTTGAAAATTGAAAATAATGTAGCTATATCTATACTTCTACATATATGAAAAATGCAAAAAAACCGTATAATAAATCCACAGCCCAATAAATTCTTTTCATTTTCCCCTTGTTGCCTTGACAACATCAACTGGCTCACCTATCTCCCTTACTCTCTCTATTTGTTGTCAGCAACTGTCAAAATGAAAATAAAAAATCCTCTCACTTTGACTACCTATTCTATATTCTTGCTGCCTATCATCATTCCGAACTCTCCAATCCTATATTTCGCTACTTCCACGCCACCAAGTGAGGCGACCCAAATAGAAAAAATCGTGTTCCATAGTATTTATATACAAAGGCTTCTCAGCCACTTTTTGATGGGAAAATCGTCATCGCCAGAAAACGTAGGCAAGGAATCTTCGATGTCACGTGAAGAGTATGCACCGGCAGGGTGACCTTTGTGCAGTCTTATGCAGTTTTGTAAATGTTCTGATCTTAAGTCGACTTAATACGGTATTTACACCAAGCTGAAAACACGGTTTTCGTGAAAACATCGGTTTTCGATGAAAACCATATCAAAACACACAAGTTTTCGCATACATTTTTTGTAGCTTCAGGTTTTCATAAACGACATGTTTTATATAAAACCGGTCGAAAACGTATGGAAACTCATAGATGAACTAAATCAAACACACCTATGGAATGTTCAGCACCCAAAAATCGACAAGAAAGAAATTGATGGAATGCTTTCAAAAGAAATTAAAAACAGCTGACTGTCATATTATTTGAGTTTTTAATTTGTTTTTTTGATAAACTTTTTGTGGTAAGTAATTTCTTTCTTCTGATTCTCATGTAAGAGTTTTCAGATAAGAAAAAGAAGTTTAACAAAATATTCATGTTTTCTTCAATTTTCTTTTTATGTATATAAATAAGTTTAATTTGTTTAGCAGTCATTTATTGTTGCAAATATGTGAACACAAATAAGTTTTTAATTTTTCAATACAAAATTTGACAGTAGTGTTGTCAAAAAATTGAAATGACAGACGAAAACATGTAATATGCAGTGTGAACGCATTTCGTGTTTTCGAAAACTTTTAGCTGAAAACCGCGTTTTGAGTTTGGTGTGAATAGGCTATAAGTCGTATTTCCGCATTGCGCATTCCGCAAAAAAATAAATTAGTTTTATTCGGAATAGACTCACATTGGACGACACAAGTCGACTTATTTTTTCAAAAGGAATTGCTACAGTTTTGTAAATAGAGCATATGTCTACTTGTGTTGTTTTTGCTTGTGCAAACTGAGCATACAAAACGACTTATGTTGTTTATTTTCTAGGCTATAATTCAGATTTCAGAAACCATAAGAGATACAAATACGAAAAAAATATTGGAGGTAGAATCGCTCGTTGCGCATGTTACGTGGGCATATAGGCATGCAAATAATTACCTATCAGCCGCCGTCACCGTACCTTTGGGTTGGTGATTCCAACGATGTTTTTTTTTATCCTTTGAGTTTCATATTTTGTTTTTTTTTTGTAGATTCTTCCTTGAGGTTGTTTTTATTTTTTTTTTATTTTTTATTGTTTCTCGGTTTTGTTTTCTTTTCCTTTTTTTTTTATTCTTTTCTTCCTTATTTCTGCAAGTAAGAAGGGATAAAACTAATTAGAAATATAATCACACTACCTACATTGTATGAAATTGTTTTGCCAAGATTCGAATGGTTTCACACTCGAATCTTTGCAACACAAAATCTGCAATTTAAATTCATACTACTTACCTTGACTGTATATTAAAATGTCCATAGTCATCTGAAAAAGAAAATAGAATAATAAAAAGATTATAAATCTCATTGCAAATTAGTTAATTTTTAACAATTAATACTTACCAAGTAGAATTTTCTTCCTCCATGCTCGTCCATGTTGTTTGTTTTGACTTTGACATTTCTCGTTGTCATATAGTACATCTGTCTGCGCATGCAATAGTAGTTTTGTCTCTTTTCACCCAAGGAAAAAGGGGGGCAGAAAAACTATTGCTAGCGCATGCGCAGAAAACTTTCGCTAAGTTTTGTTCATCCATTGGATGAACTTTAATGAATTTGTTTATGGTTTAGGTCTAAGATAGGTAGGATTAGTACAGTAAGGGAGTAAAGTTTATTTAATTAGATAATTTGTTCGAGTTTAGATAGATAATAGGATTAGATTGATACATTAGGATAAATAATAGGATTATTATAGAATTAGAAAATATTAGATTATGAAAAGAGGAAAAAGACTGAGATTAGGATATAAGACTATATTATTAGTGTTTATATGTGTGTGTGCTATTTCTGTTCGTGGATGAGGGGGTGTTATAATTATCTGTGATAGGGATGGAAAACTATTGAGGGTGAAAAATAGTTATCTCACTCAGATATAGTGGTAACTATTTACTTAGGTAATAGGAGAGTGACTAGGAACTAGCCTGAGCGATTTTATGGTCTTTATTGGTTATTTTACGAGCTGAAGATAGAGAAGTGTTTTAAGTAAAATCGTTTAACGGCCATTTTTTTTGAAAAGAAAAAAAATTCAACTGGAATTTTAATTTTTGTTAAAGTTCTCTAATAAGAGAAATCAAAAACCAATTTTTCGTAATAACGCGAAATAATAAAAGAAACGTTTTTATAAAGGATTTAAAAAAAAAAAAAGTTTGAGGTAAATTAAAATGTGAGAAAAGATTTGTATAGAAAAATTAAATATATATATATATATGTATATGAACTTAGATTCGTCCAGACCATCGGCAATCTCCCTTGGAATTCTTGTGGGGAATCCATATTAATAGCACAAAGCAGAGGTATGTGACCAATATGGAATATAAAATTTCTACGTGTCTGACGTGTGATTTCTTTTATTTTAACCAGGTTTAGGCCAGATTTTTCTGAAGATCTTGAAAGATCCCCCGCAGAAGCCTAAGCCTCTGCCATTTTTTTTTTTTTTTGACTGACCTTCAGCGAGGGCATTCTTTGTAAGAAAAAGCATTCCTTTGTTCAAGGAAATAAGGGAACCATAGCTTTGAAGACACAAAGACCCAGAGCCGAAGAGATACGATACATATATCATATATATATATATGGATATCTACTGAGGTACATTATAAGGATTTGTGGACAGAAAGAAGGTGCTTCGCGAAGCAGAAAAATTGAAGATCAGAAGAAGAAAAAGTGCTAGTAGGAATAAGAAAAGTGAAGATAGAACTAGAAAGAGAATAAAGAAAAGTTAAAAGGAAGATAAGTGAAGATCTGTGGTTAAACTGAAAGAAAGGTGAAATAAAAGTGAAGATCTGAGAAAGAAGTGAAGAAGAAGAAGAATCTGAAAAAAAAAAACGATAAAAAAAAAAACAATTTTTTTTAACTTAAATATATTTTTTTTTATTAATTTAACGTAGAGTATACTTACATTGTGGAAATCCGGTTCTCCAAATCATTTTTTTTTTATTTTTAACTTATTTTTTTTTTTATATGGTTGAACTTTAAGGAAAAATAAAAGTGATCTTAAAGATTTAAATTTTTAAATAACTCAATTCAGTGACAGTGGTAGTTAAAGATCTACGCCTGTTTCTCCAACGTGCTGCCGGCAGAACTACGAGGGACAAGGAAAAACTGTGAGTATTCTTTTTTTTGTTGGTTATTTTGCGGATGAAAAGATCCTTTGAAACCCTTTAAGGTCAATTTTGTTTTTTTTTTTTGGTTTTAGTTTTTTTAGTTTTTTTTAGATATTTGTGAATTGTTGATTCGAAAAAGAAAAGAAACGAGTGGGAGAGCTCGATTGATTTTTTTTTTAATTTTTTTTTTTAAATGAATTCTGAATTTAATAAAATTGTATTTTGAATTTGTGGAGAACAAAAAAATGGTGTTCTAATTTCGAAGCTAGTGGTGTGTGAAGGCTTGGTAAAGCCGTCCTGATGTAATTCTTTTTTTTTGGTTTTAGGACGTGACTGACGGACTTTTCTCTACGGACTAACCCGTGACTGGTTGGGTCATTTCAGGGGCTATTTCCACGAACAGAGGCCATGGAAATAGCGAAGGAAGTATCTTCAAAATACTTGGGTGGGTGGCCAGACCTTCGTCAATAACATCAGACGAACGTTTTGGAATTCGGTGTGACGGTATTTGGGAGGAATAGGAAGGAGGTGCTTTAGAAAGGTTTTACATTTTTGGTTTTGGGATTAGTTTTAGGTTAGGGTTTATTTTTTTTATACTTTTTTTATTACTTATTTTTTTTTATATTTCTTAATTTTTTTTAGGTGAAGGGTTATTTTTTTTATTAATTTTCTTAGGTTAGTTAGATTAGTTTTTTTTTTGAAACTTAAACCGAAGCACCAAATTCTTGTTTTATCTTAGATATCGTCAGAGTTCTCAGGTTTGTGTCATTTTTACATCATATAGTACCTTAGGCACGATCATAAAATAATGTTTAGTCGAGCAGGAGGTGTACTGGGAGGTGGTAAGAACCACCCCACGCGACGAGCTGAGCCGAGCGACCGCAAGCGTGCCGCTGCCTCTTCCAGTACCCCGAAGCATTCCTCCGTGGAAACCTGGCTCCTAACAATGGCGCCCAACGAGACCTAACAGTTTTTGTTTTTTTTATAAAAGCCAAAGACATGTCCAGGGAGATGGTTTTTTTTTAAAGATCATCGCCTTGGACTTGTGTTGTTTTTGAATTAAAATTAAATTTTTTTTTTACTATTACACAAATCTGAGGACTAGTAACTTTTGGTCTTGTCACAGATTGAAAACAGCTGTCCAAATCTTCAGGCCATGAGTCAGAGATTTTAGTGAGGTAGTTGAAGATCTGTGACAACATCAAAGGTTTGAACAAGGTTGTACAATTTCGAATCTCTGCTATCCATAGAGTCAGGCACAGCCAGATTCTTTGTGAGGTAGAGATTCGGAATTCGAAAACCTTGTTCGTGTGGAAGTTCATCTTGAACCCACAGCCAGCCATTGACTAGGCTAAACGCCAGGAACTATGTAGTGGTTGTGGGAGAGAGATGAATTGAAACAACCACCGAATTTCAAACGCACCAGTCACAAGACATAAGTACGATAAAACGCAACAAACGACTACCAATTTACAAATGGAAAGGAAACTTTGCCAATCTTCACACACCTAGCGTTTACTTATAAAACATATAAATACAACACAATACATTTTTTTTTGTAACAAATTACATACATTTTTTTTTATTTATTGATAATTTTTTTTAATACAAATATCTATTTACTTTTCATTAAATTTTTTTTTACATTGAAAATTTACTTTTTTATAATTTTTATTTACTTTCATTACTTAATATTTTTTTTTAATTAACATTTTTTTTTTTTTTTTTTTTAATTTTGCTTTTAATATTTTTTTTTATCAGTTTTATAATTTACTTTTTGTTTATAAAACAAAAGTTTAATATTTTTACAAGTTTTGTTTTTACAATTCTTCTTTCTTTTGATCATTTTTTTTTTTTTTTTCTTAGTTATCTTTTACATTGAATTTTGTTTTTCATTACCTTCTCTTTACATTGAATTTTGTTAATTTTAATTTTGGGTATAGGATTTTTTTTTATAATTTTTTTTTTTACAATAGTTCGATTTGGTTTAATTTTTTTTTACAATTCTTCAAATTTTTTTTTTTTATTTACATTTGGGTTTAGTTAACTTTTGTTTTTGAATTGTAACAATTTTTTTTAATTATTATTATTATTTTTCTGGTTAAAAAGTTTTGTGTTGGATTCAAAAGACCTGGAAAAAATTAGATATTAGTAAAGTATATTATATAAGAGAAATAACTGATAAAGGTAATAGATTTGGGAAAAAATGCCTGAGGCAAAGAAGAAGGCTACAGGGACAGTCCCTAAAGGAACTGGGAAAAGAAAGGTCACACGTCAGACAGGGACAGGAGATGATGGAACCGAAGTAGCAGAGACACCAGTACTTACTACTGTACCACCGACAGTGACAGAAAGCGACGAATTAGACAAGACGTATCACGAAATAACGAAATTAATTCGTAGTTTCGAGATAGGTGAAACGAACGAGAACGACAACAACTTACAAAATACTAACGTACAGGGCGCGACAATAAGACAAGAAGGGGCTACAGGGGGTCTTGAAGATCAAGAAGACGATGATGAAAACGAACAAGAACGTTTACGAATAGAACAAGACCAAATGACCCAACAAAATTTGGTACTCGAACGATTACGATTGGAACAAGAAAAACTAACTCAACGAAATTTAGAATTTGAACAGGAACGACTACGAATAGAACAAGAACAAGAACGATTACGTTTAGAACAAGAACGAATTACCCAACAAAACCTAGAACTCGAAAAAGAACGTAAAAGACTTACTAATCAAAACCATGAACTTGAACAAGAACGATTACGAACAGAGCAAATTAGACAAAACAAAGAACGAACTCATACAAATACAAATACAACCTCGAACGTACCAAATATGAACGTACTAACAGAACTTGACTTGTACGAACGAATGCAAAAAGTTGCCACTCTGACTGTTAAGGAAAGCCAGACTAAAACTCTGAGTATTCTTACAGATGGCTTGTCAGAAATGTACAAGTTGTTTGACAAGAATATAAAAGAGGTCAATTCGAAATTGAGTAGTATGGAACAGTCCTTGACAGTTCAGAGAGACACAGCAAATGAACAAGACTCTACACAAAACTCTACGAGCACTAAAAGGACCGACAGACATTCAACCCACTCGTCAAATAGTCAGTCGACATCGCATCCGTCAGATGGAAACTCTTCATTTAGGGAGATCAATCGAAGGATTGATGTTCATAAATGGGGAGTAAAATTTGACGGTTCGTCAAAAGGCATGTCGGTTGAAAGTTTTATTTTTCGAGTGGAGACCCTACAAAAGAAAAGTGGACTAACAGACAACCAGCTCTTCGCGAATTTCCACCATTTGGTCACTGGCTCTGCTGAGCGTTGGTATTGGGATATCTGTGAGGAAAACCAGAGTGATGAACTTTTCAACTATCATGATTTGAAGACAGAATTGATTCGACAGTTCAAACACAACAAACGTGACCATGAAATCCTAAGGGCAATCATGGATCGAAAACAGCAATCTCAAGAAACGTTCGATGAATTTTATGCTGATATTAGAGGTCTGACTTTGCAGATGCAAGTCAGGCCTACTGAAAGTGATTTAGTTTCTATGGTTAGAAAGAATTTAAAAGAGCGAATCAGCACGTTAGTTTTTGGCTGTGCTATCAATAATATCCGAGAATTGAGAGAGGAGTGTAGAAGAGCGGAAGAGCATCTCGCTTTAAGAGATTTGAAAACAAAACGATTTACACACGAAATAGATGCAAACAGTTATACAAGAAATAGAAATAGAGTGAGTGAGTCAGAACAAGAAGAAGATGTAGAAGTAGCGGCTTTTCAAGCTAAAAGACCAGAAAGAAGAAGTTTTGAACGGCAAGATAAGTCAAGGTATACGGGACAAGAAAGGAAAGGAGAAAATACGAAGGAAAAACAAAATTCTTCGGGCGATTGCCCATCTACGTTCCATACCTTGACTTGTTTTTGTTGTGGACAGGGTAGTGTGTCCTTCCGATGTGCTGCGTGTCAGGGAAACCCGAAGGTCGGCAGTGCGTCCGGGAATCAACCGCCGACGTCGAAACCACTCCCGGAGAATTCGAAGAACCTAGAAAAATAAAAATTTTAGAAAGAAAAACTGAAAAAGAAAATAATGAAGATACTCACCAAATTAAAAAACGAACTCCTTTCAAAAGTCTTCACCAGAGGATGTTAGAATATGATGATGCTAGGAAGAGAATTTTTGGTGAAGAATTAGATTTTAAACAAATGAAGAGTAGAAATTATTTGAAGATTATGAAGCTAAGGGAGAAGAGTGCAATAAAAAGACAGACAAGAAATAGAATTGAATCGACAATACTAACAATGACAAATGACAATAGGCCATACGCTAAAGTGCAATTAGGAGGAGAGGATTTTGAAGGACTGTTAGATAGTGGAGCGTCCGTTACATGTTTAGGGAAAGGTGCAATAGAGTTTATAAGTAGGAAAAACATTAAAATTACAAAAATGAACAATGACATCAGAACAGCTGATGGAAATCACCAGAAGATAGAAGGATGCTTTAGAGCGAATGTTTCTTGGGGTGGTAAAACCAATGAATTGGAGATCCTGGTTGTTCCTAGTCTTTCTCAACCGCTATATCTGGGTGTTGATTTTTGGAGTACTTTTAAAGTAGCCCCAAATATTATAAGCGAGCTGAACGCTCCTATTATGACAAAAGAACAGCCTAGTTACAGAGAGCTCTCACCGGATCAAACCAAGCAGCTGGAGGGCATCAAGTTACGGTTTCCCTCCTTTGCCGTACTCGGGCTGGGTAAAACCAATCTTGAGGAGCACGTTATTGAAGTGGATGATGAACAAATTCCCATTAAGCAAAGGCACTACCCAATTTCACCAGTAGTCCAAAAGCTCATGTACGCTGAGCTGGACAGAATGCTGGAAATGGGGGTGATAGAGGAGAGTAACAGTGCTTGGAGTTCTCCAGTTGTTTTGGTGAGAAAAAGTGGGAAAAATAGGCTGTGTCTGGATTCAAGAAAAGTGAACGCAAGGACGAAGAAGTTTGCTTACCCACTACCACATATAGAGGGGATAATAAGCAGACTTCAAGATACAAAATTCATCTCCAGTATCGATCTAAAAGATGCCTTTTGGCAAATTCCTCTGGAGAGCAAATCAAGGGAGAAGACAGCTTTTACAGTCCCTGGGCGACCGTTATATCAATTCACGGTTATGCCGTTTGGCTTGTGTAACGCCGCTCAGAGAATGTCTAAGCTAATGGACAAAGTCATCCCTGGTCGTTTACGCCAGAATGTCTTTGTCTATCTCGATGACCTCTTGATTTGTTCTCCAGATTTTGAAACGCACATGAAGGTACTGGATGAAGTAGCAAGTGCGCTACGTACAGCGGGTTTAACGATAAATGTTGAAAAAAGTAAATTTTGTTTTAAAGAAATTAAGTATCTGGGTTACGTAGTCGGGGACGGTGGCATACGAACTGACAAGGACAAAGTATCGGCGGTCGAAGACTTCCCGATTCCTAAGACCCCCAAGCAACTTCGCAGGTTCCTAGGCATGACTGGGTGGTATAGACGGTTCATACCAAACTATGCGTCTATAGCAGCACCAATGACTGACTGCCTAAAGAAAGGACAGACTTTTAAAATGACTGACGAAGCAACAACTGCATTTCAACAACTCAAAATGAGTTTAGTTAAAGCACCCATACTGACAAATCCAGACTTTTCAAAACATTTCTACATACAGTGCGACGCTTCGACTTCAGGTGTAGGGAGTGTGATCTTTCAGTTGGATGAAGAGAAAAATGAACGACCGATAGCATTCATGTCTCAGAAACTAAATTCCGCTCAAAGGAATTATAGCGTAACGGAACTTGAATGCTATGCGGCCGTTTTATCAGTAAAGAAGTTCAGGGCCTATGTGGAAGGGTTACCCTTTACTATCATTACCGATCACGCAAGTCTGAAATGGCTAATGACGCAAAAAGATCTAGCAGGACGTTTGGCTAGATGGAGCTTCAAGCTCCAAGGTTTCGACTTCGTGATCGAACATAGAAAGGGTGTCCAAAACGTAGTCCCTGATACTCTCTCACGAGTTCATATGGAAGAGATCACGACCGAAGATTTAACGCCTGAGGTTGACTTTAGTTCACCATATTTTTCTTCAGAAGAATATGTTGAGCTAAAGAAGACAATAGAACAAGAACAGGACAAACTACCAGATATTTATATATCTGACGGATTTGTTTATAAACGAACGAACATAAGAACAGGTGACGCAATACAGGAAGACAGAGCATGGAAGCTTTGGGTGCCTGTGGAGTTGCGTGAGGGTCTTTTGATAGCGGCACATGACTCTCCAGCGTCAGGACACGGTGGCATAAACAAAACTTTGTCAAAATTAAGGCAAAAATATTTTTGGCCCGGAATGCCCACTGATGTTCAGCGTTGGGTGAGTTCATGTGACACATGTAAGTGTAGTAAGTCGGTAAACACTACGACTCGACCGCCGATGGGACAACAAAGACTGACAGAACGACCGTTCCAAAGATTATTTATAGATTTTCTTGGACCTTATCCACGCACAAGAAGTGGTAACACACATATATTTATTGTTCTCGACCATTTCAGTAAATACGTGTTTCTTAAAGCAATTAGAAAAGCAACATCATCTGAGGTAGTTAAGTTTTTAGAGGAAAATGTTTTTCATGTTTTTGGTGTTCCAGAATATCTTCATTCCGATAACGGAAAACAGTTTGTATCGGAGTTGTTTACAAGTTTTCTAAAACGTTATGGGGTCAATCATATACGAACAGCGATTTATTCTCCTCAAGCGAACGCTTCAGAAAGAGTAAACCAGTCGGTTCTTGCGAAGATTCGATCATATCTCGGTAGTGATCAAAAGCATTGGGATCAGCACGTTAGCAATGTCGCATTTTCATTGCGAAGTGTTGTGCATGATTCCATTGCTGTTGAACCCTATTATGCGATTTTTGGAACTCCGATGATACAAAACGGCAAGTCGTATGAGTTACTTCGAAAACTCGGTGTTGTTAAAGAATCCAAAATCGAAATATTAAATGAAGACGATAGACTAGATCTAATAAGAGCTAAAATTTTTGAAAATTTAAAACTTGCTCATCAAAAAAGTGAAAAAGTTTATAATACAAGAAGTAAAGACATTAAGTATAAACCAGGTCAAATAGTTTTTCGAAGAAACTTTAAACAAAGCAATAAAATTGACAATTACAACGCGAAACTAGGTGCGAAATTTATAAAATCAATTATTTTAAAAACAGTAGGAAATTCCCTTTACGAAGTTGGTAACCTTAAAGGTGAGAAAGTAGGTGTATACCACGCAAAAGATCTTCATGTTTAAAATAATATCTATAAGACGCACTCAGATGATGTTGCTTAAACTGTGATAGTAGGTTAAGGTACTTCAGTAATTTTTTTTTTTTGTTATAGTTTATTTTCCATCAGAGTTATTTATTATAGTGTTGATTTTTTTTTATAGTTTATTCATTACATAGTTTATTTATTTATATAGTTTATTTTATATTTTTTTTTTTTTTATTTGCATTTATGATCTGTGATATTTTTTTTTTATATAGTTTATTTATTTAGCCTAGCTTCTACCATCTGTGATATTTTTTTTTGATTTAGTTAGCTTAATCTTTATGATCTGTGATATTTTTTTTTTGAGTCAAAGTACCTGATTTTCTTTGAAAGATAAATTATTTTTAGTTCTACTGTGATATTAGTTATTAAGTTTAAGTACCTGAGCTTATCTGTGAATTTTTTTAGTCAAAGTACCTTATGTTCTTTAAAATTTATTTTATATTATAGTTTACCTGTGATATTAGTAATTAGGTATAACCACCTGAGTCAAGCTGTGATAGTTAGTTAGTAAGCTAAAGTACCTGATTTTTTTTTGTTAATAAGATACAGACTGATTTTTACCTGTGATATTAGTATAGATAGATAATTAGTAAAAGTTCCTCATGTAGTAGTTTCTCGAAGTGTTATTTATTTTTTTTTTTTTTTAGAACGTACTGAGATAGTTATTTTATTAAATTAACCAAGTATCTGTGATAGTCATAGACAATTCGACAACCAAATATTAAACTTGACAATTTTGAAGTACTACACCACTACGAAGAAATAGGTGTTAGTAAAAGGGAATGAAACTGCTCGATAGTAGTAAATTAAATAGCATGAGATCTCAGGTAATGGGCTCAACCACACTACGAGACCATTTAAATTGAAAAATAATAGATATTAACCTATGATGACCACTTTTTTTTTACGATGTAAGTCGCCTCACGACCACTCAGCCACTTCCATCGAGCCTGTTACGTGGGCATATAGGCATGCAAATAATTACCTATCAGCCGCCGTCACCGTACCTTTGGGTTGGTGATTCCAACGATGTTTTTTTTTATCCTTTGAGTTTCATATTTTGTTTTTTTTTTGTAGATTCTTCCTTGAGGTTGTTTTTATTTTTTTTTTATTTTTTATTGTTTCTCGGTTTTGTTTTCTTTTCCTTTTTTTTTTATTCTTTTCTTCCTTATTTCTGCAAGTAAGAAGGGATAAAACTAATTAGAAATATAATCACACTACCTACATTGTATGAAATTGTTTTGCCAAGATTCGAATGGTTTCACACTCGAATCTTTGCAACACAAAATCTGCAATTTAAATTCATACTACTTACCTTGACTGTATATTAAAATGTCCATAGTCATCTGAAAAAGAAAATAGAATAATAAAAAGATTATAAATCTCATTGCAAATTAGTTAATTTTTAACAATTAATACTTACCAAGTAGAATTTTCTTCCTCCATGCTCGTCCATGTTGTTTGTTTTGACTTTGACATTTCTCGTTGTCATATAGTACATCTGTCTGCGCATGCAATAGTAGTTTTGTCTCTTTTCACCCAAGGAAAAAGGGGGGCAGAAAAACTATTGCTAGCGCATGCGCAGAAAACTTTCGCTAAGTTTTGTTCATCCATTGGATGAACTTTAATGAATTTGTTTATGGTTTAGGTCTAAGATAGGTAGGATTAGTACAGTAAGGGAGTAAAGTTTATTTAATTAGATAATTTGTTCGAGTTTAGATAGATAATAGGATTAGATTGATACATTAGGATAAATAATAGGATTATTATAGAATTAGAAAATATTAGATTATGAAAAGAGGAAAAAGACTGAGATTAGGATATAAGACTATATTATTAGTGTTTATATGTGTGTGTGCTATTTCTGTTCGTGGATGAGGGGGTGTTATAATTATCTGTGATAGGGATGGAAAACTATTGAGGGTGAAAAATAGTTATCTCACTCAGATATAGTGGTAACTATTTACTTAGGTAATAGGAGAGTGACTAGGAACTAGCCTGAGCGATTTTATGGTCTTTATTGGTTATTTTACGAGCTGAAGATAGAGAAGTGTTTTAAGTAAAATCGTTTAACGGCCATTTTTTTTGAAAAGAAAAAAAATTCAACTGGAATTTTAATTTTTGTTAAAGTTCTCTAATAAGAGAAATCAAAAACCAATTTTTCGTAATAACGCGAAATAATAAAAGAAACGTTTTTATAAAGGATTTAAAAAAAAAAAAAGTTTGAGGTAAATTAAAATGTGAGAAAAGATTTGTATAGAAAAATTAAATATATATATATATATGTATATGAACTTAGATTCGTCCAGACCATCGGCAATCTCCCTTGGAATTCTTGTGGGGAATCCATATTAATAGCACAAAGCAGAGGTATGTGACCAATATGGAATATAAAATTTCTACGTGTCTGACGTGTGATTTCTTTTATTTTAACCAGGTTTAGGCCAGATTTTTCTGAAGATCTTGAAAGATCCCCCGCAGAAGCCTAAGCCTCTGCCATTTTTTTTTTTTTTTGACTGACCTTCAGCGAGGGCATTCTTTGTAAGAAAAAGCATTCCTTTGTTCAAGGAAATAAGGGAACCATAGCTTTGAAGACACAAAGACCCAGAGCCGAAGAGATACGATACATATATCATATATATATATATGGATATCTACTGAGGTACATTATAAGGATTTGTGGACAGAAAGAAGGTGCTTCGCGAAGCAGAAAAATTGAAGATCAGAAGAAGAAAAAGTGCTAGTAGGAATAAGAAAAGTGAAGATAGAACTAGAAAGAGAATAAAGAAAAGTTAAAAGGAAGATAAGTGAAGATCTGTGGTTAAACTGAAAGAAAGGTGAAATAAAAGTGAAGATCTGAGAAAGAAGTGAAGAAGAAGAAGAATCTGAAAAAAAAAAACGATAAAAAAAAAAACAATTTTTTTTAACTTAAATATATTTTTTTTTATTAATTTAACGTAGAGTATACTTACATTGTGGAAATCCGGTTCTCCAAATCATTTTTTTTTTATTTTTAACTTATTTTTTTTTTTATATGGTTGAACTTTAAGGAAAAATAAAAGTGATCTTAAAGATTTAAATTTTTAAATAACTCAATTCAGTGACAGTGGTAGTTAAAGATCTACGCCTGTTTCTCCAACGTGCTGCCGGCAGAACTACGAGGGACAAGGAAAAACTGTGAGTATTCTTTTTTTTTGTTGGTTATTTTGCGGATGAAAAGATCCTTTGAAACCCTTTAAGGTCAATTTTGTTTTTTTTTTTGGTTTTAGTTTTTTTAGTTTTTTTTAGATATTTGTGAATTGTTGATTCGAAAAAGAAAAGAAACGAGTGGGAGAGCTCGATTGATTTTTTTTTTAATTTTTTTTTTTAAATGAATTCTGAATTTAATAAAATTGTATTTTGAATTTGTGGAGAACAAAAAAATGGTGTTCTAATTTCGAAGCTAGTGGTGTGTGAAGGCTTGGTAAAGCCGTCCTGATGTAATTCTTTTTTTTTGGTTTTAGGACGTGACTGACGGACTTTTCTCTACGGACTAACCCGTGACTGGTTGGGTCATTTCAGGGGCTATTTCCACGAACAGAGGCCATGGAAATAGCGAAGGAAGTATCTTCAAAATACTTGGGTGGGTGGCCAGACCTTCGTCAATAACATCAGACGAACGTTTTGGAATTCGGTGTGACGGTATTTGGGAGGAATAGGAAGGAGGTGCTTTAGAAAGGTTTTACATTTTTGGTTT
This sequence comes from Syrphus vitripennis, assembly GCA_958431115.1. NCBI lineage: Eukaryota > Metazoa > Arthropoda > Insecta > Diptera > Syrphidae > Syrphus > Syrphus vitripennis. The sequence goes on along the minus strand of OY288109.1, from coordinate 36,031,767 downwards.
TGGGATTAGTTTTAGGTTAGGGTTTATTTTTTTTATACTTTTTTTATTACTTATTTTTTTTTATATTTCTTAATTTTTTTTAGGTGAAGGGTTATTTTTTTTATTAATTTTCTTAGGTTAGTTAGATTAGTTTTTTTTTTGAAACTTAAACCGAAGCACCAAATTCTTGTTTTATCTTAGATATCGTCAGAGTTCTCAGGTTTGTGTCATTTTTACATCATATAGTACCTTAGGCACGATCATAAAATAATGTTTAGTCGAGCAGGAGGTGTACTGGGAGGTGGTAAGAACCACCCCACGCGACGAGCTGAGCCGAGCGACCGCAAGCGTGCCGCTGCCTCTTCCAGTACCCCGAAGCATTCCTCCGTGGAAACCTGGCTCCTAACACGCATTCGATGTTATCAAAAAATCAATTTAGACATAAGTCAACTAATGCTGTTATTCCTCGTTGCCAGACTGTTATGGACGCCCGAACTACCTTCAAAAATACTATCGGCATTCGAACAGATCTGTTCATTTAAAAACTGTACGTAATGAAAACTGAGCCTTAGTGGCAACCCGCGCGCCCTCTATTGGGAACTAGATGTAGTTATTTTGAAGGTTTCCCAAAATATCGAAAAAAAAAACGAACAAGTCGTTTTCGAAATGCCAAATAAAAAAGGGGAGGGTCACTAGGGTTACCAACACATTGACCATATAATGGATACAAACTAAAAAGAAACTAATTGGTGGAGCTGATGGATCGGGTGATACGGATAGTGTGCGAGGAGAAATAGCGAAAAGAAAAGTGGCATGTTTCTTGACTTGACCACCGTTAGGTCGAATCGTCCGATGTCATACCGATACCTTACCCCGATGATGAAGGAAGAGCCACCTATATTTTAAGCTCTGTCACTCGGCCGTTTAATTTGAAATAAAAAAATTATATTTCTTTTTTAATAAAAGTATTAAATATAGATTATTTATTTTTGCTCGCTTCAAGATACTTTTAGTGGTGTGTAATATACTATTCCTCGCATTTTTTTTTTAATATAATTTGACCTTTTTTTTTGGTTAGATATACATCGCAATACTTACGTGTGTTTAACATATAACCATCAGCAAAAAAAACTTTATAAAACCATCATATATATTTACAAAAATACCATAGGGTGAGTTTTCAAAGAAAACGTTTTTTTATTGAAAATTGATGCTAACAGTGAAAAATTTAAATAGGTTACCTTTGTACCATAATTCTGGTTTTCGGGCGGTTCCAGATTGCTCACCGAGGACTGGGCCGCCACATCTTATTTTCATTGGAACAACCATTATTTTGTTGGACTGACCAAGTTCCAATCCCAGCATTAATTGACCCGTAACTACCTTTTTATGGTTGGACAAAAGGTCTAATTGGAATCAGATTTGGCGAATCCCTCATAAACCCAAAATTCATCGCTACTGGAATTTCTTGAGACTGCCGACAGCGCATGTGCGAGCTCAACACCTATAATCTCTTAAAACGTGGGAAACTTCAGCTGAAGCCCGCGGCCAAGCGCGCCTTCCAATTTGGGAAATTCCTTGAACGATAGACGTCACCATCAATCACCACTTTGTTCTATCCAAAGTCTGGTCAGAAAGTGAGTCTGGAAACAAAAAAAAAAAAAAAAAAGAAACAAAACCAGGTATTAATTTGTAACCGCGATTTTGGTAATCCTTATTTTATACAAATATAAGAAAAAAAAATATAAATCTCTTTCGTTGATTTTACTCTATAAAATCGATCTGGAAAGCGAAATATATAAGCATTCATACACACGTTATCATACTATCATATCAAGAGGAATATTTATATGTTTCCCTTGTTTTACGTTACCTGTTTCTATTACCATATCTAAGATAAAATATTGCTTTATATTATTTTCTGTGGCGTTGAAGATTTTGCTTTTGTTTAAATTTATTTTTTTTAATATTAAATATATTTTTTTTTCAGTACTATTTTGTAAGTGAAAAAGTCTTGTTTCCCAGGTTCTGTCTCGCGTTTTCGTTTAGTCTATGTTTGATTCATTCAGTATACCTCCAACGAGCTCATTGTAGGTAGGATTTTTTGGTTTTGATCCGTAATTAGAATAGTGTTGAACGTACCAAAAAGGGTGCTTTAACAGGGTTAAAGTGATAGACCTGGAATGAAACACTACGGTGTCACATTTTACTATTTCTTTTTGCGAATACTTTGATTTGATTGTTAATTTTTTTCTAGCTTTTCATTTCTTTTGATAAACAACATCTAAATTTAACGTTTAAAATTCTTGATTACCTTTTTTTTTTGGTTTTTCATGTTCATATCATATTCTTGTCTTTTGATAATATTTTTTTTTGAATAGATGTTACTCAAATTTACCTTTCAATAAAACTTCTCGCCCTTTTATATGAAAATTTTGTGTTTACTTGTTTCGTCTGAACGAAACATGAATTTTTGAAGAGTAATTTTCAGGGGTGCCGATGGTGGCTAAACTAACGAGGTGAAGATGGTATGATTGGATTGTGGAAATCGTCCTTATTGGGGGAAATCCACATAAGCCAACGGATTTCTTGGATGGGTGGGATGGCATCACTGCGATAACACCTGCAGTGCCCTTGAAGTGGTGATCGTCCGTCCGACGTCACTTTTAGTAAGTTTTTCCAGGCCTGATAAGTGTTTTGATTGCAGGTGAGATTAGGTTTCGGGGGCAAGATCCCCCCCATTCCGGCGAGCAAAGCCGAGCTACGCAAGCAGGCCGCGTCCCCCGACACTTAATATTCCATTTCCTTTTTCCGAACCTTTCCTAACCAAATTTTCCTTCCTTTTCCTGGATATCCAGCCCTACCTCTCCAACAGATCCCCTCCTATTGCCTCGCAACAAATGGCGCCCAACGTTTTGGCTGTTAGTTCAATGATTTGGATTTAGTCCAACATATTGGCTTTTAGCTAATATTTTTTTGTTGTTGTCTTCGTTTTCGTTATGTTTAAACTAAACTTACTGTGGATTTTCAAACTCGTAACTCTTTATCCAGAAGGTCTCTGACGAACTGAGATAAATTGCGACGAGATTTTGGAAATCCACAGTGAATGCGGTTAGTGAATGTTTTCTTGCTTCTTTTTCTGGACTTGCTATAGGTTTTTAGAATCGTATGTCTTCACCAAGAAAGTCATTGACATACTTAGGTGAATAGCGACGATCTCTGGAGATCTGCAGCAAGAACAGCTTTTTTTTCTAAGTCATGTTTTCCTTTAATTCCCAGATCCAAACTTCAACTTTACTACCTCTAATTTAAATTTCTTTCCTCTTACGTTTTGCCTTAAGTTTTCAATTTGGACATGGTGACCGTGTTTGACGGGAAGTCGAACATCGCAGCACCATGACAACTTTACTTCTTCTTTCCTCTATTCTTTTTGAGTTTTTTTAGCTCGATTTTTGTGTTTGTTTCCCTCTCCGTTTCAAGTCTTCCAACAAAGTCCTTAGAGACTGATTGGAATAGTGGGAACGGTGATTAAAATTATATTTGGTCTTTTTGTGAATCTCTCTAGTTTTTGTTTTTCCTTTCCTACCTCACCACTTCAAGGGATTTATTTCCGTGTGTCTGCTGTCTAATTTTTTTTGAAAGATTCCACTAGTAAGGTCATACCATATCGCGAAAAATCCACCAATGACGCCACCTGAAGCACCCCGTATTCGTATGAAACAAACCAGAAAACCCAAATACATTATTATACTACCTTTTTTTTTTTTGAAAAAATCTAAATTTTCAAAACGAGTTTTTCTAAGAAAAAAAGATTGTTTATTGATTTTTTTTTCCAGAAAACTCAATTTTTCGTTTTTATGTTAGTTATCTTATTACATATTCAATATTTACAACTTACATTTACTCATTTTCAAATCGAAAATAAACGTTAAGTTGTCCGTTCGAGAGTTAATGCAATTAACTTATTTATTGAATTTTATCCGTGTTTTAGCATTATTTTTCGAAAAAGAAAGGAACATTTCATATAAAACTCACTCTATACAGATTGGTTAAACACTTCATTTTTAGCAATTATTTTTGCCAACAAACTTTTTTTTTTGATTAGTTCGTTTTCATACAACAACTTTAAAAATGCATCCTAGCGATAAAGATGAAGAGGATCACATCAACCGTATCATCAGGGATTCTAATTTAGATGAAAATGCCAGACTGACCAGGTCAGTTAGCAATCTCTTAAAAGGAAGTGAGAGGCGTCGCGTAATGTATTCTACCCTCACATTTGGAAGAGCACCAAGACCCATCAGCTCTCAAGTACCTATTACTACGTCAGGTATTCCACCTAGTATCAGTCAACCTGATAGGTCGATTGATTCGCTTTCCGCTCCTTCCTTCAGTGACATTAGTGGGGGAGCTGAAGCATTACCCCCAGGTGAAAGTAATGGTAACCATAATAATACAGTGATACAAAATGCAGGTAGAACACCTTTCGCTAGGCCTTCTGCCGATAATTTGCACAACAGGGGAGGTTCCCGAGAGGTTTTGGAGAGTTTAATCCAAAGACCTCCGCCAATCAAAAGGACAGAAAAGAAAGGCGTTTCAGAGGACTTGAAAGCCTATATAAATTGGGCCATCGTAAATGCGATATCCAACTTTCAAACTTCGGTACAAGCAGATGTTACCAAAAGCCTAGATGAGATCCAAAATCAGTTGGGAGGTCTATTCAGACAAATGAGTCTAGGACAACTCAAACCTACAAATCTATATCCAAATTCAAAACCTACAGTCCCTTCGTACAACTTTCCACCACCGTCAGTCAATAATCCTACTTCGCAGCTTCCTCAGTCTGATTCAAGGAGAAGTGCGTTCGTTCAGCCTGGACAACAACCGGGTACGAGACCGCAAGAGTCGTCCAGGCGAACTCAAATAGGACATACCAACAGCCAAACGATTTTCAGGATGCTTTCCAAGCACCATCAAGAAATACACCTAGCTTACAAACTCCATACCCTTACCAAGTTCCTTATACTCCTCAAAACTGGTTTTCCGGATATAAGGCTCCGATTAAAATAAATAAGAGGGGTCTTAAGTTCGAAGGGCAACCGAAAACATTAACAGTAGAAACTTTTGTGTTTCGTTTAGAGACACTACAGAGCCAGTCACAATGTCCGTGGGCAGAAATCTTACGAGATTTCCACCTTTTGTTGTCTGGAAATGCTCTTGACTGGTTCTGGCAATTCCATAGAACTAATTACAGGCCCGACTGGTCCACTCTTCGAGAAGCTCTGATGCGCCAGTTTAAGAATAATAGGTCCGATTATGAAATTATTCGCGAGATCATGGATCGCAAACAAGGTTCCTCGGAGAACATAGATGATTTCCTGGCAGCCATAAATAGGATAAAGTAGCAAATGCGAATTCAGATTCCAGAAGTGGAATTGGTAAGAATTATGAAGCAAAGCCTTAACGAACGTTTTGTGAATTTAGTTTATCCTATGCCGATTTACTCCTTGGATCAGCTGAGGAATGCTTGTAAAGATATAGAGTCAGCCTTCCCAAGGAAAGAAAAAGAATTTCAAAAACCTACACGACCAACCTTCAAATACACGTCCAACGAAATTGAGTATGATGATCCATACCAGCAATCCGACGAACATCTTGCGGCATACCAGTTCGGTGGAGCACGTCCAAAACTTCCTGCACGGAAAATATGGATACTTCAAATTTGGTTTGCTGGAACTGTAAGAAACAAGGTCACACTTATTTCGAATGTGAGTCAGACATCCAGAACCTCTTCTGTTTCAAGTGTGGATTGGAGGGTGTTAAAACTCCACATTGTACGCGTTGCAATTCGGGAAACCGAACATGGGACGCGAAAGCTCAGGGGGAATCGCGTGTTACCCAGAATCAGAACCCCAAGTAATTTCAAAAGCTGAAGTCAATTCAAAACCAGAAGTTCGGAAAAGTCCTCTTACTGAAGAGGGGAAAGATAAAGAAAAGATAACGATTTTAAAACGAGATGAAACCAAGATATCAAATAAAGAAAACAAACAAAAACCAATTCAATTTCAAATAAAACTATTGCATGTTAGAATAGCAGAGTACATCCAAACTAGAAAAAGAATATTTAACAGTGCCATCCACTCACCTTCTAAAAAAATACTTAAAGCAAGATGGAGATATAAGGCTAGAAAAGAAACTAGGAAACGAATTTCCTCCACTATATTAGATTTAAACACAGATCCTAGACCCTATGCGAAGATAAAATTAGGTAGCAAAGAAGTTTTAGGGTTGCTTGATAGCGGGGCCAGTGTAAGTATCCTTGGCAAAAACTGCTTACAGCTGGTTAAAGAACTTCAACTGCCTATAACTAAGTTTCGATCTGGGGTTAGAACGGCGGATGGGAAAAGCCAGTCAATAGTGGGGAAAATTGAAGTGAAAGTACAATATAAAGAGAGTGAAGAGGTGCTAACCTTCTTTCTTGTCCCAAATCTTGACCAGGAGATCTACCTTGGGGTAGACTTCTGGAAAGTTTTCAAGCTAGCTCCGAATTTGATAAGTTCAGTTACGTTGACCGAAGATTCAGATCCCTCGAACATGCATCAGCTAAACTCGGATCAGCAGGCCAGACTGGATGCGGTCAGGGAGAAATTTCTTTGTTTCGACAGGGACGGTCTCGGAAAGACGACGCTCATGGAGCACGTTATTGATACCGGAGACGCGCTCCCTGTGAAACAGCGTCACTACCCTGTCTCTCCAGCGGTACAAGCCATTCTGTATGAAGAGTTAGATCGGATGTTCGGCCTCGGCGTTATTGAGGAGAGTGAGAGCCCCTGGTGTTCACCAGTAGTATTGTTGCGGAAACCAGGCAAAAATAGACTTTGTCTGGATTCCCGCAAAGTAAATGCACTCACGAAGAAAAATGCTAATCCTCTCCCCAATATCGAGGGGCTCATGAGCCGACTACCGGATACTACATCAGTATTATTGATCTAAAGGAAGCATTTTGGCAGATACCGCTCGAGAAACAGAGTAGGGAAAAGACTGCCTTTGCGGTACCGGGGAGACCCTTGTACCAGTTTACTGTCATGCCCTTTGGATTGTGTAATGCAGCCCAAAGGTTATGTCAGTTAATGGACAAGGTAATTCCTGCACGACTTAGGGATCGTGTCTTTGTATATCTTGACGATCTGCTCATCATGGCGCCGGATTTTGAGACGCATATCACCCTGGTAAGCGAAGTAGCTGACTGCTTACGCAGAGCGAATCTCACCATCAACATGAAGAAATCCAAGTTCTGCTTCAAAGAGCTGAAGTACTTGGGCTTCATAGTTGGTGGTGGGAACATTAAAACCGACCCTGCTCAGGTGAAAGCCGTTGTTGACTTCCCAGTCCCCAAAACCCCAAGGCAGGTTCGGCGGTTGCTTGGTTTAGCAGGGTGGTATCGGAAGTTCATCAAAGACTTTTCCACTCCGACTGCACCCTTGACTGATCTGCTGAAAAAGAGAAATACAAAATTCGAGATGTCGGAAGAAGCACTGAAGGCATTCGAGGATTTGAAGCGGACGTTAACCACGGCACCGGTTCTTTCGCGTCCCGATTTCTCAAAAAGATTTTTCATACAATGTGATGCTTCGGATGCGGGAATCGGTGCAGTGCTATTCCAAAAGAATGATGAGGACGAAGAAGTTCCTCTTGCGTTCTTCTCACTAAAATTTAACAAGAGCCAGAGAAACTACAGTGTGACCGAGAAGGAGTGTATGGCTGCGGTGAAGGCTGTACAAAAGTTCAGGCCGTATGTCGAGGGCATGGACTTTACAGTAATAACGGATCACTCAAGTCTCCGCTGGGTAATGAGCATGAAAGACCTGAGTTGGAAATTAGCCAGATGGAGTTTGCTGTTACAGTCGTATGCCTTCGACATACAGCATCGAAAAGGCAGCTTAAATGTCGTTCCGGATACTCTTTCTCGGGTACATCTGGATTCTCTGGCTATTGAAGATGTTGCTTCACTCATAGACTTAGACTCCCCCGAGTTTTAATCCGAAGAATACCTTAGTTTAATAGACACTATCAAAGAAAATGCCAACGAGTTACCCGATCTTAAAGTTGAAGATGGGTATGTATACAAAAAAACATTCAGAAGTATAAGTGATGAAGCTATGCGGGAGCATGCTTGGCTCTTATGGGTTCCTTCCGAACTAACAGAAGAAATCATTGAAAAGACACACAATCCTCCTCAAGTAGCTCACGGAGGGATTGCTAAAACTTTATTTCGAATCCGCTAAAATTTTCACTGGCCCAATATGACCGTACAAGTACGTGAATATGTTAACAATTGTTCTGTGTGTATAGAGAGTAAAGCATCAAATCAAGTATCTCGTCCTCCAATTGTCAACTCATACTGTTCAGATCGCGCGTTTGAAAAATTATACATTGATTTCTTAGGCCCTTATCCCAGGTCAAAGTCCGGAAACGCCTATGTATTTGTGGTGTTAGATCACCTTTCCAAGTTCGTTTTTCTCAAAGCTTTGAAACACGCCAACACCATAAGTGTTGTAAAATTTTTTCAGCAAGAAGTTTTCAATGTGTTCGGGGTACCTCGAATAATCCATTCAGATAATGGGAAGCAGTTTCTTGCGAAGGAATTTCAAAACTTTCTGCAAAAATATGCAATAAAACATTTAAGAACTGCGAACTACGCACCCCAGTCGAATGCGTCAGAAAGGGTGAACCGTACTTTGTTGGCAGCAATTCGTGCCTACCTTAAAACTGATCAACGCGATTGGGATTATTATCTCAGTGACATCGCTTGTGCCCTGAGAAGTGCAGTTCATAGCTCTACCGGTGTATCACCATATTTTGCTTTGTTCGGTACGAACATGATATTACACGGTAGTAGTTATGAACTGGCACAGAAATTGAACGCGGTTGATGATAATGAGTTGCTGATCCTTCCTCGGCGAAATCGATTAGAATGTATAAGAAAAAGAATCCGAGAAAATATCTTGAAAGCCAACGAAAGATCAGCAACAACTTACAACACGCGCACTCGAGACGTTCGATATCTGCCAGGGCAGGAAGTATTTCGAAAAAACTTTATACTCAGCGATGCTTCGAAAAACTTATCCGCAAAACTTTGTAACAAATACGTAAAATGTCGCATAATAAAAAGAATAGGAAGCCAAATGTACGAAGTCGAGAACCTAAGCGGCAAGAAAATCGGAATATACCACGCAAAAGATTTAAAGCAGTAATCGACCGAGTTCATGAGTAAAGTAGTACAGTAAAATCACTAAAATCCGATAAATCATTTCACGAAAGCACTGAATAATAATTTACAAAAAAAAAAAACCAACAAGTAATATAAAGTTAAAATTTTTTCATCGTAATTGATTGGTACTTACAAACCTCGTTATGAAAAAAAAATCTTTCATCCAAAAAAAAAACATGTTTTGAAAAACTTAGTAGTAAAACGTCGAAAAAACTTGGTTAAATATCCTTAAAATTACTTCGCAAGTGGTACGGATGTATATCAACGAACATTCATTTCGATTTTGAAAATAATCCTAGTTTCGTTTTACACAAAAGAAAATTTTTTTTTAAAAACCCAACAAAAGAAACAACAAAAAAAAAACTTTTTTTTGAATGTTTACAACACACCTTGTACCTAATCAATGCGAAGAAATCCCGTGGAAATAGTTTTAAAATCAGATTGTTGTTTTTTTACCACACTGTAAGAAAAAACTGAGATGTTTTTTTTTGTCACTTTGTACCTGAGGCATACGTTTGTCCTCAGTAAATCACAGTTAAAACTTTCACCATAAACAATTCAAACGGAGGTTATTCCATACTCAAAGTTTTATTCATTTATAAAAAAAATAAGTATCTTCAATGCACAATACCCTTAATAATAATAATAATCTAATTGCTAAATTGTAAACTATTTATTGTCTATTTCACTTTGTACCTGTTTATTGATCTAATTTCACTTATTAATTTATTTCACTTTGTACCTGATAAACCTGTGGTTTAAAAATTTATTTATTCCACTTAACTCCGAAAAACTTTCTTCTTAAATCTGTGATACGTATCTGTGATTCTTACTCTGTGATAATATTAAAACATAAACTACTTATAGTAGGATTCAATCTGTGATATTTACTTTTAGCTAGATCTTATTTATTAACTTATTTATTTATTTGTTTTCGTCCTATTTATTTATTATATAAAACCACTGCTGTCGATAGCACAAAATATTAAAATCAGGTTGAATTAAGACTCACCAATTCGTAGAAATATCAGCTGCTCGTCGAAGGTCGATGACCTTTTCGTTGTTCGGTGGAACATCAACTTCAAAAGGCTGGACAGCAACAAAAATCGCCTTCATGGGTACTCAGTATCTGGTGGTGGTGGTGTAGTTACCTCTGATAGCATCAATACAAGAAAACAAATCTATAAATGAAATAAAAGATAAATAAGTAAAAGAAATTAGCTGCATAAAAAAAAAAATAATAATAACCTACCGTAAATAAGAAGGATAAGAGTATCACTTTTGCAGGTTTAAATATTCCGATATGTAGATTGCTTCTACTACATACAGCTCACAACTGCCCACAAGGATAGTTAAATAAACTTTTTTGTTTATGTGCAGACATAGTAACAAGGTATCTGAAAAAAAAAAAAATTAGAAACGATCGACTTTTAAATACCTATGCAATACACGACTGTACTGTAATCTCCTACCTAGGTAACTGTTTCACAAGTAAATAATCGTACTCGGCGTGGGGGCTTTATACATAACCCCCTATATACTCTCGCAGCGTGTCCTATGTATATACATAGGTATATAATGTAGCCCAGCTTTTTTTTAGCGTGGGTTAAATGCTTCCCACAATGGAAAATAACTAGGCGATCTTATTCCATAACTACTTAAATTTTGGATGAAAACCTAAAACTAGGTTCGGAAATTTTGCATGGACGCCTAGATCCTATGATAAGCCTTAATCCTTAAGCGTATGAAATCTGAAAGAGAAAAAAAAATATCACTTAAGAATTCTACAAATTGAATAAAATAATTTAGTTGTGGAGTTTTGATAATGGTAAAGAAAATAGATACCTTCATAAAAAAAAATTATGCATTATAATTACTATATTATAATTCCATTGGTTTAAAATATTAATGGCTACATACCCAAATACAAATGCATACTCTGGTTCCTCATGCTGCTTCCGCTTCGGCTCCGATTTAAGAAATGAATGAAACTGGAAATGAAAGAAAAAAATACAAATTCTATTCAAATGTCAAAAGAATGTGCGTTCCGGGTTCAAACAAAAAAAAATACACTAGGAAATTTTAGGGAAAATTTAATTGAAGGCGGTAACACAATAAAGCCTCAAACACAAAAGAAGCGTAGAAGGGCGCGTAACAATTCTTAACTTTTTCTACACTTCCAGTGAATTTGTATTATTAAAATTAGCGGTCGTAAATAGGCAAAGACTTTACACGAGTATTAAACGAATAGGGATTGATGTAGATGTGGAGAACTTCGGCTAACTGTCAATGGAATAGTACTAAAGGCAACATTAAAATAAATTTAGGACGTTTGATCTTAAAAATACGTTTCGGGCGACCTCTGTTTTCATCCTTTAGTTGGAATATATCCAACTAAAGTACGAATTTTATTTGTTGCGAGGCAATAGTAGGGGATCTGTTAGAGAGGTAGGGCAGGAAAAGGAAGGAAAGTTTGGTTAGGAAAGGTTCGGAAAAAGGAAATGGAATATTATGTGTCGGGGGACGCGGCCTGCTTGCGTAGCTCGGCTTTGCTCGCCGGAATGGGGGGGATCTTGCCCCCGAAACCTAATCTCACCTGCAATCAAAACACTTATCAGACCTGGAAAAACTTACTAAAAGTGACGTCGGATGGACGATCACCACTTCAAGGGCACCGCAGGTGTTATCGCAGTGATGCCATCCCACCCAGCCAAGAAATCCGTTGGCTTATGTGGATTTCCCCCAATAAGGACGATTTCCACAATCCAATCATACCATCTTCACCTCGTTAGTTTAGCCACCATCGGCACCCCTGAAAATGTCTCTTCAAAAATTCATGTTTCGTTCAGACGAAACAAGTAAACACAAAATTTTCATATAAAAGGGCGAGAAGTTTTATTGAAAGGTAAATTTGAGTAACATCTATTCAAAAAAAAATATTATCAAAAGACAAGAAGAACCAAAAAAAAAAAAGGTAATCAAGAATTTTAAACGTTAAATTTAGATGTTGTTTATCAAAAGAAATGAAAAGCTAGAAAAAAATTAACAATCAAATATAGTATTCGCAAAAAGAAATAGTAAAATGTGACACCGTAGTGTTTCATTCCAGGTCTATCACTTTAACCCTGTTAAAGCACCCTTTTTGGTACGTTCAACACTATTCTAATTACGGATCAAAACCAAAAAATCCTACCTACAATGAGCTCGTTGGAGGTATACTGAATGAATCAAACATAGACTAAACGAAAACGCGAGACAGAACCTGGGAAACAAGACTTTTTCACTTACAAAATAGTACTGAAAAAAAAATATATTTAATATTAAAAAAAATAAATTTAAACAAAAGCAAAATCTTCAACGCCACAGAAAATAATATAAAGCAATATTTTATCTTAGATATGGTAATAGAAACAGGTAACGTAAAACAAGGGAAACATCCAAATATTCCTCTTGATATGATAGTATGATAACGTGTGTATGAATGCTTATATATTTCGCTTTCCAGATCGATTTTATAGAGTAAAATCAACGAAAGAGATTTATATTTTTTTTCTTATATATGTATAAAATAAGGATTACCAAAATCGCGGTTACAAATTAATACCTGGTTTTGTTTCTTTTTTTTTTTTTTTTTTGTTTCCAGACTCGCTTTCTGACCAGACTTTGGATAGAACAAAGTGGTGATTGATGGTGACGTCTATCGTTCAAGGAATTTCCCAAATTAGAAGGCGCGCTTGGCCGCGGGCTTCAGCTGAAGTTTCCCACGTTTTAAGAGATTATAGGTGTTGAGCTCGCACATGCGCTGTCGGCAGTCTCAAGAAATTCCAGTAGCGATGAATTTTGGGTTTATGATTGATTCGCCAAATCTGATTCCAATTAGACCTTTTGTCCAACCATAAAAAGGTAGTTACGGGTCAATTAATGCTGGGATTGGAACTTGGTCAGTCCAACAAAATAATGGTTGTTCCAATGAAAATAAGATGTGGCGGCCCAGTCCTCGGTGAGCAATCTGGAACCGCCCGAAAACCAGAATTATGGTACAAAGGTAACCTATTTAAATTTTCACTGTTAGCATCAATTTTCAATAAAAAAGCGTTTTCTAAACTCAACCTATGGTATTTTTGTCAATATATATGATGGTTTTATAAAGTTTTTTTCGATGATGGTTATATGTTAAACACACGTAAGTATTGCGATTTATATCTAACCAAAAAAAAAGGTCAAATTATATTTAAAAAAAAAAAATGCGAGGAATAGTATATTACATACCACTAAAAGTATCTTGAAGCGAGCAAAAATAAATAATCTATATTTAATACTTTTATTAAAAAAGAAATATAATTTTTTATTTCAAATTAAACGGCCGAGTGACAGAGCTTAAAATATAGGTGGCTCTTCCTTCATCATCGGGGTAAGGTATCGGTATGACATCGGACGATTCGACCTAACGGTGGTCAAGTCAAGAAACATGCCACTTTTCTTTTCGCTATTTCTCCTCGCACACTATCCGTATCACCCGATCCATCAGCTCCACCAATTAGTTTCTTTTTAGTTTGTATCCATTATATGGTCAATGTGTTGGTAGCCCTAGTGACCCTCCCCTTTTTTATTTGGCATTTCGAAAACGACTTGTTCGTTTTTTTTCGATATTTTGGGAAACCAAAGGCTTTGTATATATAAACTATAGTACTATCATGCTTTGTATATGAAAACTATAGTACTATCATGGCGAGTTTTTTTTAGGGTTGCAGAGGTCCTGGTGGTGGCGCTGCAAAATGTGAGGTGTAAAATTCGATTTGGGGAGTCTTTAAGCGTCGAAAATTGGTGGTAGGGGCAAGAGTCGACTATTTTTTGGATTATTGCATCCAAAAAATATCAATAAATATCATTTAAAACCTCCATAAGCTCTCCGCAAAAAAAAAAGAGTAAGGGTTGCATAGGTAAATTAGATGTCGCCCCATTCGACTTCCACCATGATAGTACTATAGTTTTCATATACAAAGTATCATGGCGAGTTTTTTTTAGGGTTGCAGAGGTCCTGGTGGTGGCGCTGCTGTCAGCTCTTTTTTTAGGTGTAGACTTTTTGTAGGGGAATTTTTCGAACGACGGCGATTGGGAGTAGGAGCGAGAAGACAAAACTATTTTCTTTGGTTGTAGGAATGCAAAATTAAAAGGAAGTGTCAAAAAGAATAAGAAAAAATGCCATCTGTTTTTTCTTTTCATGCTGGCGAGCAAAAAATATATGTCTGACCTTCATATCTACTTCACTCTGATTTTTCTCATTTTTTAGTTTTTTTTTTCTGTGCTTTATTTTCAGTGTGCAAGGTAGAATATATGTGCATACATAATTCTATAGCTTTAGGTTTTGTTATTATTTGACTGTTCATTTTTTGGTTGCATTTGGGGGTGGTTTTCAATTTTGGTGTGAAATTTTTAATTGTCATTAATATTCTAAAAAAATAAAACAATGGTTTTGCTTTTGCAAAATTAATTTAATACCAAGAAGTTCATGTGGTGCAATAATTGTGTTGTGTTGTGTTGAATCGATATTTGCAAATAAACAAATAAATTAATAATTTTTTTTCTTGTAAAATAACTTTTTATACCTATTGTTTTTAAGTGAAATTTTCCTGTTGAAACAATAAAAATAACAATAAAGATATTAACTAAGAATTAGACTAAAAAAATTCTTGTGTTGAAGTGAATAAAAAATTAATATGTTTTGCCGTCGGCAAAACGGCCGACCGGAAAATTATTATTTTTTTTATTATTATTATTATTTTTCGAAAAAATTAATAAATTCAACAATTTCTTGATTTCAGTACAGTACCTGAAAATGCACAAAATAGTTCTATATGGCTATTTTTTTATTTTATTGTCAAAATTTAAAATAGTTTTCAAAAACACACACAGGACACAATTTAAGACTAGTGTGTGTTAAAATAATTAAAATCGAGCAAGAACTTTTGAAATGAAAGCTTGTCGTAAGCAAATTTCGTAAGATTTTTCTTGAAATTGTCATAAGTGAATCATATAAACCGATGTTATTTTAAATCTACTGGCTTTAAATTCATGATTTAAACGTTTACTAGTCTTTAACTAGTTTACCTATGTGTTTCTACAAAAAAAATTAACAAATACAAAAAAAATTATAAAAAATCCTAATTTTCACTAAATTCGTAGGTAGGTACTGACTACCTGACAATAAAAAAAAACTCTTATATAACATTTTTTTTTATTTTTCTTTAAAATTCTAAATGGTTTTCATAAACACATAGCAAACATCATTTATGACTTGTCTGCGTTTAAATTATAAAAATTTAACAAGAACTTTTGAAAAAATAAATGAGAAAAATTCCGGAAAATGAAAAAAGAAAATAAAATCTAGAATGATTTTCAAAAACATTATTTAAGACTTTATTATTTATTAAAAGTTAAAAAGTCGAAAATTGCAAAATTGATGTTTTTTACCTTTTTCGTGAATTTTAGATAGTTTTTGATTTTTTATAGGTAATCATATGAAGGTATATGTAAATTTATAAAATTTTTAGAAGCATATAACTTCAAAAACAAAATACTTACTATGTTATTAAAAACCTGACGTCAAGTCAGGCGTTTTTAATAATCTTTCTTAAATTACCTCCCTGTCATCTACCATTGAAACTGAAAAAATAAAATAAAACATTTCGTATTCTTTTCGTTGGGCGATGTTTTATTGCCCAGCACTGTGCCTCACAATGTTTTTATTTTATAACTTCAAAAATACCAACAAAAATAACGAAAACCAAAGCAACGTTGTCAATTTTCTCCATCTCTTTGTGTACCAAGTACCTGCAAAATAACGACAGAAAAATGTAAACAAAACCAACAACAACTATCAAAACCCACCAAAAAAAAATGTAAAAAAACGAAATCCAAACAGATTTTCCCTTATTCCCATTTATCTTTCCTTATATTCTCCCTTATTCACTCCTACTCTCCTAAATACTCAATATGCCTTCTCTTTCTTAAAATATTATATTCTACACTCCACACTGGCAAAAAAAATGTCTACAAAATATCCCCTCTTTGAATTTGAGTTAGGGTTGCAGAGGTATATTAGATGTCGCCCCATACCTTCAAAATAACTACATCTAGTTCCCAATAGAGGGCGCGCAGGTTGCCACTAAGGCTCAGTTTTCATTACGTACAGTTTTTAAATGAAAAGATCTGTTCAAATGCCGATAGTATTTTTGAAGGTAGTTCGGGCGTCCATAACAAGACTTTAGTAAATTAATTAATATTAAAAAGTCTGATCGTAAGAGATGCGATCTCTTAAGCGCTCTATACACGATACAATTATTGTACCGATTACCGTACAACAGTTGAATCGCATGCAATTATTGTATCGTGTGTGTAAACCAAAGTATCCGCTGTACTGAAATCGCACCGTTGAATGCTCTCGAGTGAAAACGAGAGATTGCATACGACGGCTGTGATGGAAATCGTACCGTGTGTTGTATGTGACGGACAATCCAAAAATAATAACTTTATGAAAGAATGGGAGATGAAAATGAGGAATTTATTTAACAGTTGATAAAATCGTGAGTTAGTCGTATGGTGTGTGTGCTCACTTTCGATATCGCAACCGATATCGGTGCAACATAAGTCGGTACGACAGATTGCACCGTGTATAGAGCGCTTTACAGTTTGCAAATTCTTTATGCCCGACTGAGACTCGAACTGACGACCTTCCACTTTGCGGTTCTCCACCTCTACACTTGTGCTATTTACACTATTGTAAATAGCTTTTTATGGGGTTTTTCATTGGCAAAAATAATCAATTATTTTTTAATTTTAAACTGTCAAAAAGCTGATTTTGACAACTATAGCGTTTCATTGGGCAGAAATAATTGATTATTTTTTGATCATAATCAAATTTGCAAATCTAAATTTTTTGAGAGATTTATCCCTAACTAACACTAAATCAATTTGTATCTGTCAGTTTGATTACAGTGGTTTGTGATTTGTTTATTCCTTTATTTGTGTAAAAATATGTATATAAAGACTCAATAAGGAATTCAATTCAATTTATTTTATTTATTTATTTATTTATTTCATTGCATACTTGCATCTTAAGATAATAATAATTCATGATCAAAATTAGGCTAAAGTTTCGAAATCATCTCATTTTCCAACAAATTCACATTTTCAATAATTAAGTTTTTTTCTATCAAGTTGTTCAACACAAAATGTTGTACCATATAAACCCCCGAATGACAAAAAGTCAATTCGCCTGATATATATTTGGCCAGTTTATATTTCTAAGATCTCTGAGAATATTCTCAGTGAAAATGACAGAGATTGAGAAAGAAATATAAACAACAATTCTCAAAGAAATTAAAATTGTTGTTGTGACGCCTTTTAAAAATACAAAAGCAAATAAAATTAAATTATTTTCAAAAGTCAAAGCTATCACTTTGTTAAATTGAGAAATCGAATCCAAAAATTTTCATTCTCAGAGATTTGACAGTAGAATTGAGAAATTTGTATGAGAATTTTTGTTTATATTTCTGAGAATACGAAGATCTCTGAGATCTTAGAAATATAAACTGGCCAATTTACTTACATTTAACATAATTGGCCAGTTTATAAATCTAAGATCTCAGAGATCTTCGTATTCTCAGAAATATAAACGAAAATTCTCATACAAATTTCTCAATTCTACTGTCAAAACTCTGAGAATGAAAATTTTTGGATTCGATTTCTCAATTTTACAAAGTGATAGCTTTGACTTTTGAAAATAATTTAATTTTATTTGGTTTTGTATTTTTAAAAGGCGTCACAACAACAATTTTTATTTCTTTGAGAATTGTTTATATTTCTTTCTCAATTTCTATCATTTTCAATGAGAATATTCTCGGAGATCTTAGAAATATAAACTGGCCAAATATGTCAAGATAGTTTGCCTGTCCTGTCAAAATATTTCCATATAAATTTCGAGTCTTAATTAAAAATTAGTGAGAAATGTTTTTGTTTTAACCAAAACTGATAAAACAAAAATAAATAAATTTCTTCAACTTTAAGATATCTCAAATAAACAATTAAAAACAACATTCATTAAATGCCAGAAGATTCAAAAGAAATTAAAGCCAAAAAGCTGGCAGCAGCTCGTAAGAAGGTACAGACGTCCTAGTTAAAAAAAAATACACTTGAAAATATTCGATAAAATTCCACCTTGACACGTCACGATTATAAAAAAAAATATTTTCAGCTCAAAGAGTACCGATCAAAGGAAAAGAAAGATACCGAAGGAGCTATCCAGTTGGCAAATGTGATCAAACATAATTCAGTCAGCTTGGAAGGCAGTGAGCCCATTGTCTATGAATCTGCGTCAGCATCCTTGAAAACTGGTGTGGATGTAATAGGCAAAATAATGCTTAGTTGTGAAAAGCATTCGGTAGGTGGGGAAGCAGTAGAAAATATAACTGCCTCTTCCATCCCAGACCCATTCCAAAATAATAACAGCAGTAGTATCGACACCATACACATACTAATCAGCGAAAAAGCTAGCCTTTCGTCAGAACTAAACATTCTGCGTAATATATGCCGTGAAAAAGAGTTGGAAAACGAAGAATTACAAGCACAATTTAAGTTGACATCAAAACGTTTAGAGGATCTGCAAAATGAATTCACCAATGAGCGACAAGCTATGAGTGAGTTCAAGTCAAAAAACTTAACTCTTCAAGTTCAGATGGAGGAAACTAGATCCAAATATGAGGACCAAGCTGAACACTTGAACGAAACCAAGAAGCTATTTCTCCTCGAGAAAGAACGAAATCAATCGCTTAGTAAGGAGCTAAAGGAAGCTACAAACGAACTCGAATTAGCAAAGATTCGCATTAATCAATTGTCCGATGAGGCCGGTGTAACTCAAGACAATCGAGTGGAATCGCTGACACAAACTCAGTTTATGTATGAACAGCAAATAAGAGACTTGCAAGTGAGTTTTTTTTTCGAATTTTGTTTGTTGTTTGGTTCTCATTAAATTTTTTTTAAGGCCATGGTACAACAGTTGACCAACGATAAGGAACAAGCAAATCAACATTACCAGACTTATGTGCAACACTTGAATACAGAAGTGAGTACCTTAAATGAAAAAAATGGAGAACTTGCCGAAGAATGTTCAAAATTACAAGAACGGGAAACACAATTTATTGATCACATCAGTGGATTAGAGAAAGAAATACAAAAATCAATCTCACGTCAGGATCAAGTCAAAGAAAAACAGGTAAAGGTAAAAAAAAAATACATTTACTTATGCTTTAAAAGTTTTGTTAACTTTTGAATAATGTTTAACAAGTCTTGTACGCTTTATTTTTTATGCATACCTACATAAGTTTAAATTATTATTTTTTTAAATTCGTCTAGCAATATGAGGTCAACGAAGTCTACATTAAAGAAATCGAAGAATTAAAAATAAAGATTACTGACTTTGAAGTCGAACGCTATGAATTTCAATTGAAAATCAAATCACAGGAAGATCGAATTGAAGCTCTCAATCAATATTTCATCGAAAAAGATAATAAAATTTTAGAGTTGGAAGAAAATTTACACAACATTTTATCTGAACGACCAGATAGTCAGAAGCTTTTAGCTACAATGGAAAATGATAAGATTGCTGCATCTCGAGCACTTTCTCAAAATGATGCATTGAAAAAACAATTAGATGAACTGGAGTTGAGATTCGTTCAGTTGACGAATGATAAAGCAGATTTGGTGAATAAATTGGACGCTGAAGAGTATGTGAATCGTGAAATTCGCAATAACTTTTCGAGTATGGAAGAACAAATTAAGAATCTGGATAGAAAACTCAACTTAAAAGACGAAGAAATGATTCGTCTCACGCACGAAAATAATGATATAGCTAGAAAGAATTTGATGCTACAGCAGCAATTGGATAGGTTGCAACACTATAAAGCAAGCGAGTATTCCAATAAGTATCAAAGTGATGAAGATAGTCCAAGGAAGAATGAAAACAAACAGCATGAGGAAACAAATCACGATCACAAACTCATCGATCATGATCATGATCACTGCCAAAACCATGATCATGGTGAAGTTGAAAAAAATCAGGATGAGCACTCAGAATGTTCATCTTGTCATTCCCCTTCAAATCTGGATAAACATGATGATACTGAGAAAGAAAGACATGCGTCCACATCGATGATTCCGAATCATCAGCACAAGAATCGTCATGATGAACCTCCAACTATTCAAACCATTGAAGCATTAACAAAGCTACAGAGTCGTTTCACAAAGCTTATGGCCCAATCGGCCGAATTAACAGAAGAAAAACAACGCCTCGAGCACTTGGTGCTACAGCTTCAAGGCGAGACCGAGACAATCGGAGAATACATCGCACTCTACCAGACGCAAAGACGTATCCTTAAGCAGAGAGAGTATGAGAAGGCGTCACAGTTGCAATTGCTTCTTGGAGAGCGCGAAGAAATGCGTGAAAAAATTACTACTCTAAATAAACTTGTATCGAATTTGGGAGTCGACCTACCAAATAACTTGCGTTTGAATGAAAACCTCAGCAGTGTAATGGAAAACATATGCATTGAACCAAGTGTTTCTTCCACCCAGAGTAGTGATTGTGGCGAAGGCGAGCATAATCATACCAACCTCCATGAAGCTGTTATAAATAAACGACTGAGCTCAAATGAATCAAAAGAGATATTGGCGAAAATTCATAATATTATTACGGAAATAAAAGAGAATACAAAAGATATACCACTAGTTAATACTGCAGACCATTTAACGTGTTGCTCTGGTAAATTCGAAATTGTTTAATCAGAAAAGGAAGTAAAGTGCCCAGCTTAGATTATTTTTAATAATAATTATTATTGTGTTCCTTAATAAATATTCATGTTTTAAGCAAAATTACAAAAAGATTTAATAAACCAACAAGCAGTGCACATGATGTAGCATATTTTTAAAGACAAATTTTTAAATTTGTCGATTTTGCACTCTTGATTTGCCACATATTTTTATAAATCCTACCTAACCCAGTTATTCGCAATTGTTAAATATTTATATTCTGACTGTTTATAAAACGAGGGGAATTATATAAAAATAAAATTGTATTGTTTTATTTTAAGAACATAAAGGGCAAATTCCTAAACACAAATTATGCCAAGCAAACAAAACAAAAAAAAAAAAAAGAGTAAGGGTTGCATAGGTAAATTAGATGTCGCCCCGTTCGACTTCCACCATGATAGTACTATAGTTTTCATATACAAAGAGCAGTCGAGTAACGAAATCCCGCGGTTACGAAATCACGCGAAATTTGCTACTTTCTTGTTGGCTTTTTGCTACTTTTTGAAAAGTAGTGTTGGTACTTTGGACTTTTGAAGAGTAGTTATAGAGGTGTTGGTTCGGGACATATTCAGTTCTTGTTAGAACTCCGTAGAGGTAAGACCTCTTGCCCTAAGGGATATTACTTGTATTTGGCCAAACATTTTGGACAATTTGGCCAAAATGTTTTTAAAAGGGTGGACTCTGACAATTTTTTTTTATTTTGTAAAAAATTTTGAAAAAAAAATTGGAAAATTTTACCTCGTTTTGGCAAAATTTATTTTCAGCTTAAAAGTTCTTTTGAGAGCTAAAAAAATTTTGTGAAGAGATATGAATTGTTATTTCAAGATAAACTGGATATCAATTTGAATTGGGTTGGGTACGAAATCCCGAATCACAAAAGCCCGAAACACAAAATCCCGATTCACAAAATCCCGAAATCCCGACTATTTTACTACTAAACGACATCGCATTAAATTGAATTTAGCCAATTAAAACCACGACTCCTCCCCTTTTGTAATTTTTGAAGACAGCACTGTCAATACTTTTGCTTTAGTCACTCGATTATCTGAGAAGCAACAAGATTTTAGAAAAAATTCACGGGTTATTTACAACAACTATAAAAAAATTTATTTAGGTCACTCGATTCGGTGAGAATCATGGAAAATAAAATAATCTGATTGGCCGAAGCCTATTATGAGCATCCAACAAAAAGTATAAATAGGAGTTACGTTCCGGAATCAAATTCATTTCTTATTAGATCGCCAACGCAACGCAGCTAGTCGCAGGATTCTGTTTTATGTTAGTAATTAGTGATGGGCGCTATCGAACGATTTAAACTATCGATAGTTAGTAACTGAATGATTTGAACTATCGAACGAATTCATTCATTTATTCATTCATACATTAATTATGTTCTGTTCAAGTAGAATTTGTAGATTATAATTTTTATTTTTATTAGACTTTCAGAATTCGATTCATAAAAAAAACATTTATTCTTCGTATAAATATTTATTTTCTATTTTTATCAAGCTTCAATTGATAAATAAAAAATACTTTACAAAAACATTAACAAAATATGTACTAAAAGCTACTGTTGAGAATGTAAACCACAAAAAATCAGACTTTTTAAAACAATAACAAACATAAAGTTAAAACTCCAAGCAATTTAAAAAAAAAACAATAGGTAAACGAAAAAAGGAACATAAATTCAAAACTTTTGGAAGCCAAAGTACAAAAAATCATTTTTTAAATAATAAATACTTCGAAAAACATTAAAAAGAAACATGTTATAGAAGCTAAGGAACGTTTTAAAAAAACATTAACTTGTGAAACCAATAACAAATGTTGTTATAATACCTATATAAATATTAATTTTATATAAAAATAGTATTTATTTAATTATTTTTATAGGATCATCAATTCAAAAATATTACGAGTGCAAAAAAAAAGACAATAAAAAATAGGAAAAAGATAGTTCAAATGTCGTAGTTGCTATTCAAAAATATTATTTTGTTTAATTTGTCCCATTTCAAACGATTTCTTCTCTCATTGATAATTTGACCAGGGAGAGCAGAAAAAGCTCAGGATCAGCAGATTTCCGAGCATTCCAAAATTTAAGTATGTCTTCAGACCGATTTAAATATTCCGCTCGTATGTACTGCTGAACTTGCTCACCAGCTGCAACGCTAGGTGCATTAGCGTATGTTGTTTTCACTTGACTTATCTTTTTGTCCAACATTGCCCACAAAGATATAGGGTTTGAACGTGGTAGATTTGTCAGGGCTTGATTTGTTTCTTCACCTAGGTTACTTAGTTGTTCATGTTCGTTGGAATCAATAATGTGTGTGCTTTTTTTATGATTAATAAGATATAAAACCTTATCAATTATCCATCTTTGTGCATTGGCAGCATTTGCATCATTTCCAAAAGCAATGTTTTGAACCTGGGGTCCAAAAATGTTGCTTTTGCGCAGGTCTTATCCGATTCCAATTGACCTAGCCGTCTTCTGATAACATCAGTTAAGGAACATTGTAATGAAATTCCACACGATGTTTTCATTACTTCGTGTGACACCGTAAATTATTGTAAACCTCTTATTAGCGGTATTATAAGTGACATTGTCGGGTACTTTTCTGCTGATAATTCTTTTGTCATGGACTCTATCGGTTTGAGAATCGATATGCAATCGGGAATTATTTCCCACTCTTCAGCATTCAAAAATGTAGGGGCACATGCTAGGGACGTAATAATAGCCGAAAGTGGCTCTTTGACTAAAGTGCCTGGCTACACGGTGATTTTTCAATCGATTGGAAAATCACGTGTGGTGGCTACACAGTGTTGTGCCCAATCACGTTCCTTTTTCCCATTTCGTAAATAAATGAAAAGTAATAAACATAAAAAACTTTTGAAAACATTAATCTACACCTTTGAAATTACAATCAATGACAAATTGACATTTTCATTGAGAAGAAGCCAGAAAAAAAATAAACAAACGTCAAAAAGAGGAACAATTTGTATTGCGCACTCGGAAAATTCAGTTCCCTTCGTGAGCATCTTCCCCCTTCACTCCTCATCCCTCTTGACTATAAACTGGCTGGTTAGGCAATTGAAAAATCACCGTGTAGCCAGGCACAAAAGTATACGCTCTAGCATAATAAGCGAAGAATTCCATCTAGTGGAGACATCTTGTTTTAATTTTAGTTCTGTCAAACCCATTTGTCTTTGCATGTTTTTTAATTTTTCTGTAGCTGCAATGCTGTGGCTAAAATGTGTTACTATTGCTCTGCATTTGGGGCGAGTTATAGCGAACAGGAAAATGGATCGGGAAAATTTTTCTGATGGATTATTTAGTAAGTTCTCGATCGATTTGAAACACATAAGCTGAAGTAATCGATGACAAATGACAATTTTAATGCACTATGTAAAAAAAAAAACTTATTGAACGTAGGATTTTTGATAAAAAAGCATTTGTTTATTTTCCTGATGCAATTCATCAGGAAAACAAATAAATGCATTTTTATCAAAAAACCTTTGTTCAATCAGTTTTTTTTACATACATAGTGCATTAAAATTGTCATTTGTCATCGATTACTTCAGCTTATGTGTTTCAAATCGATCGAGAACTTATTAAATAATCCATCAGAAAAATTTTCCTGATCCATTTTCCTGTTCGCTATAACTCGCCCCTTTGGTAAGAATTTCTGCAATACCAAAATTAGCTTTGATAACATCAACTACACATAAATTTAAAGTGTGAGCAATACACGGATGGTGATGTTTTTTTAAAACTTCTATAATAGCTTTTTTTATATTTGCACCATTGTCACTTACTATGGTGACTACTTTTGTTGCAATGCCCCATTCCTGAAAGATATTTAATAAGACATTACCAATATTTTCAGCAGTTTGTTTTTCTGGAACTTCTTTTGTTTCCAAAACTGCTGAGCATATTTGGTCGTTTGAAATATAATGACTTGTTACCGTTAAAAATGCTTTATTACTGCCCGAAGTCCACATATCTGTCGTAACTGCAACATGGGTGACATTTTGAAGTATAAGTCTTAATTTTTCGAAGACTTGGTTGTATTTCCCTTGTAACATGGTATTCGATAAAAGTTTTCGGTTGGGAATATGGTACAAGGGCTGCATTTTTTTAGAATACTCTAAAAACCCTTCGTTTTCTACAATAGAAAGTGGCTGCAAGTCTTTAGTTATCATTTTGATAAGTGCGTCATCGATTTCTTTTTTTTTCAAGCTCAGAGAGCTCTGACCGCTTATCTGCAATGAGCAATCTTGTTTGAAATATTTCTTTTTTTTGGACTGCGCCATTTGACATTTCATTTGTTTGTGGAAGAGCAGCTGGGTTATTTGTTTCTGACTGCTCTGACTGCACGTTGATCTGCCTTGAGGAAGATGGTCTTTCATTTTCACAACTGCCACTTTGAGAAACAGAAGGTTCGTTACTCAAAAATGCCGGGTGTTTTCGACGCAAGTGGTCATTCAAATTCGAAGTGTTTCCTGCAAATTTAAAAGTGTTTTTGCATATATTGCAAATAACTGATTCCCCTGATTTCTTGAAATGTTCCCACACATGGGACCGTTTCATTCCTGGACGCATTGTTTCTTGAGTAATCACTATAAAAAAAGTCACATTAGAAACTGTCACTTTTCAAAGAGTCACATAAAAGCAAAGGTGAAGCATCAACCCTACCTATGGTAATTTGTACTAAAGCAATTTTGTAATAGAGAAACAACCCATAACTTAAGCTAATGTTTATGTCGTTTAACTTACGCCACCTAATAAACATATACTTCTATTCGATATAACCTTAATATTTGTAGAAATATGTATACATAGGTCTGATCTGACAAAAGATATAATTCGTCAAATTCCATCAAATTTACGCTGTATTCAAAACCTCTTAGCAAATTCAAAAAAATTAGATTTTATTAATTGCTCCAGACAAGAACAATTTTAAGGCTTTTGGATAACATTTGAAACGAAATACTCTATGTACCCCAAAGAAGAATCTGTCCTCTATTTGTCAAGCCATAAACTGTCAAATTCTATCGAAGGATGCCTACGATGTTGACGGATTAAAAAACCTCTAAAAAATGTCAAAAAAATGAGATTTTATTTATTGCTCCAGAAAAGTGCAATTTTAAGGCTTTCGGATAACATTTGGAACGAAATACTCTATGTACCCCAAAGAAGAATCTGTCCTCTATTTGTCAAGCCATAAACTGTCAAATTCTATCGAAGGATGCCTACGATGTTGACGGATTAAAAAACCTCTAAAAAATGTCAAAAAAATGAGATTTTATTTATTGCTCCAGAAAAGTGCAATTTTAAGGCTTTCGGATAACATTTGGAACGAAATACTCTATGTACCCCAAAGAAGAATCTGTCCTCTATTTGTCAAGCCATAAACTGTCAAATTTCATCAAAGGATTGTTACGATGTCGACGGATAAAAAAATCTCTAAAAAATCCGATCAAAAACAGAAAATAATATGTGTCGACAATCCAGATATAAATTATGCCCCGTGTGGAGACAGCTTTAACTATCAATAAAACACGCCATTTGATTTTTACGACTGGCATTATTAGCTATAAAAGGAGTTAATTATGTTTCACTATTCATACATATACCATGTTTACAAGAGGTATTGAAGCGAGCTTCCAGCTCGCTTCGCCCCTTTGTATACCTGTGTTGAGTTAAAATGAGCTTCAACCGACTCGACTCCGCTTCAGGAGCGGAGTCGAGTCGTAATTTGTGCTGAAAAACCTGAGTTGAGGAGTTGGTATGGCATTGGCAAAATGTCTGACGTTTGTGTGAGAGAGACACCAGCAGCTGTCATCTCAACATATTTTCAACTAAACTCTAACTGGAGTACTCAACCCAAATGACGAAAAACATGGGTCGAAAATTCGACCTTAATCCAACTCGAGCTCTCAATTCTGCTTGTAAACGTGGTAATACATACCTACAAATAGTTTTAAATATAATACTAACACAAACAACACTTTTTTGAAACACCTAAAAAACTGTATTCAACAAGTATGAACATGCACGAAACTAATTAAGTTATCTTAAAAAAATGTGAACACAAAAGACAAAATGGAGCACTTAATTTATCTTCTAAAACCAAACACTGAAACCTTAAGCCTATAAATTTATCTTGAATAATCTTACCGAGTATCAAATCAAAACTTTTCTTACAAATCACTAAAAAAATAAAATTCAAACTACAGCAAAACAGCAACAACCGTGAATGAAAGAATGAAAATAGTAACTTATATGTTTCTTACAAGAATAAGATGAAAAAAGTAGTGAAACTGTGAAATGCATAAAATCGTTCAGTCAACTATCGGTTAAAAATAGTAATTGAACGAAAAGCACAATGAACAAGTCCAAACTGAGAAATAGTAGTGGTTTCGATTTCGAGTGAAAAGTAAAGGTAGAACTATAATCATCGAACGTCAACTGAAGTGGTCGTAAGAAACGAAGCGAATACGAGGAATTTATATAACGCGCCCATTATTGCGATTGGGTGGCTTTCGTTAGGCTTCGTTAACTTTCGCTATCGATAGCAAGAGCGCTCATCGACCGCTCCTGCGAAAGTGAATTGAGAGATAGATACAAAAATCAAAATGGTGGAAGCATATAATATGGCTGACTTCTCAATTTGAGTGTTCGTAAAGCTAATTTTCGTCCGGTTTTGACATTAGCTTCCTACCACGTTCGACGATTATAGTTCTACCTTAATACTGAAACTGAAATCGTTCAAAGTTACTATCGAGTGAAAAAGTAATTGAACGAAAGTAGTATGAATGAATGAATCAATGCTTTGGTACTATCGAATAACTGAACATTTAGCTACTATCGAATAAGTCGATAGTTTTTATTCGATAGTTCCCATCACTATTAGTAATTGCATTTAGCACGTGATCTGTCTGGTGTGATATTCAGTGAATTAGTGAAAAAAACTTAAAAGTGGAAAAAAGTGATAAATAAAATATATTGTGATAAAAATGGCTAATTTTGCAGAGGCAAGTTTTAAAGTTTATTTTATAATATAGTGATTTGAATGTTTCCTCGTTTTAGTGTTGTGTTTTTTTTTTTTTTTTCAATTTTATTTGGTGCCATTTGTGTTTAAATAAGTTTTTTTTTAATTTTGTTATTAACCTGCCCTTTTGTGATTTTTTTTCAATTTTTGTGGTGCAGTTTGTTTATAAATGAGATTTTTTTGTTTTGTTGCTATCATACCTTTTTTTAAAGTGGTAAACATTGTGTGTGTTTTTTTTTTCAATTTATTTGGTGCCATTAGTGTTTAAATATTTTTTTTTAAATTTTGTTGTTAAACTGCCCTTTTGTGTTTTTTTTCGATTAATTTTATTCGGTGCAATTTTTTTAAAATATTTTTTTTTGTATTTTGTTATTATCTTCCTTCTTCTCTTTTGGTTTTCTTATTTTCTTTCTTTTGCTTTATTTCCTTCTTCTTAATAAATTTGTCCATATCATTAACAAAATTAGGTTGTTAAATCTAACAAAGGCGGCATTAAATTGATTAAAGACGGCTATATTTTCCACGTCGAAAAAAAAAGGAAAAGAAGGCATATTTGTGTTGTTCCGAAAGGAAATCACTACAATGCAAAGCAAGAATGCAAACCCTGGAAACAGATTTGAACTATGCCATCGTCGACATCAATAATGACCACAGCCATACTTCCCTTGCATTTGAAAAAGAGGTCTGCAAAACCAATTTTCTAGTGAAAACCCTGGCTAAGGGCTCGTTTCCTCCAAGCGTCATAGCAAGGGAAAGCGTGGTTTTGACACCCGAGATTGTCCGACCCCATTTGCCATCGAAAGCCGCACAAAAAATGAAGATCCACCGGGTTCGGCAAAATGCATTGAAGGAGCCGACTTCCTTAGATGGAATAAACATACCCGAAGATTTAAAAAAAGTGGACGGGGAACTTTTTGTGCTCAAAGAAAGTAGCCACACTTCCGGGTCCGGCAAGAATATCTTAATGGGCACCAGGACCAGCATCCAAATGCTGTCCGAAGCAAAGTGCTGGTTGGTGGATGGGACTTTTGCCGTGGTCCCATCCATTATGGGGCAACTTTTTACGGTGCATGGTAAAATAGAAGACACGGTGGTCCCCCTCATCTTTTGTTTGATGAGCAGCAGAAGCAGGGAAGCCTATAACATCTTTTGGCAAGAACTGCTGTCAATCGCCCGCGAATTCAAAATATCCTTGATGCCAGAAGATATAATATCGGATTTTGAAAAAAACATAATTGCGTCAGCATCCGCCTATTTTCCACAGGCAAATACCCACGGCTGCATCTTCCATTTCGGCCAAATAATTTGGAGGAGGGTTCAAAGCCTTAAGTATGCACAACAATATGGCTCGGATGAAAACTTTGCCGTGGAAGTCAGGATGCTGAAAGCCCTCACGTTTGCACCAGCTGAAAATATGGCAGATTATTTTAAAGGAGCCTATGACTCCTTGGTAAGTGTGGAGGCAAAACCACTCTACCAATGGTTCAGAAAAAATTATGTGGGAACAGCAACGACACCGCCGCAATATCCACCATCATTTTGGGCCATCGGTGCCTGTGCTGCTGAGAGGGATTTCCCTCGAACACAGAACAGCGTGGAGGCATGGCATCGACGTCTAAAGGTAATTTAATTTAATCCCAAAAATTTATAATTTTCTTATTGTTTCATTTTTTTCACATTTAAGGTTGTTGTAGGCAAACGTAATGCTGGTGTCTACAAAATAATTTCTGACCTTGGGAAAGAGTCAGTAATTGCCAAGTCAACCATCATAGGCTTAAGAATGGGTAATGCTCCACCCAGAAGCAAAATAATAAAAAAAAATGAAGCCATTCAAGCTGTGCTAGCAACGCGGGGTCTGATCGACCATGTCGATTTTTTGAAGCGAGTTGCACATAGCCTCAACATTGCTTGAGAAAACTTCTTTTTCTTTTTTTTTCGTCCATCGTTGACAAAACCGTCCTTTTCAGGACAACCGACAATTTGTAAAGAGATAATACTTGTGTTTTAATTTCAAAAAAAAATCAAATTTGAAGATGTCAAGTTTAGGGGGTCTACGACGCTTAGTTTAGCCACAAAATGCATTTAAAGATAAAAGTTGATTTTTCGTTAAAAAAAATGTCTAAAAATGAGGTGAAAAATAAGATTTTTTTTTGATTGAAAGCACCTTGGGTGGCCCGCTTTTAACTATCTTTTCGGGGGACACACCCGCTCACGCGACTCCGTCGCTCCGCTTAGGGTATGTCAAGTCGCCAGGCGGCGCCAATACCAACAGTTTTTATTGTTTAAAAGCACTTTGGGTGGCCCGCTTCGCGGAAGCTCAGGATTTTAACTCCCTTTTTGGGGGACACACCCGCTCACCGTCGCTCCGCTTAGGGTATGTCAAGTGGCCAGGCGGCGCCAGCACCAACAGTTTTTTTGTTTCAAAGCACTTTGGGTGGCCCGCTTCGCGGGAGCTCAGGATTTTAACTATCTTTTCGGGGGACACACCCGCTCACACGACTCCGTCGCTCCGCTTAGGGTATGTCAAGTCGCCAGGCGGCGCCAATACCAACAGTTTTTTTGGTTTAAAAGCACTTTGGGTGGCCCGCTTCGCGGGAGCTCAGGATTTTAACTCCCTTTTTGGGGGACACACCCGCTCACGCGACTCCGTCGCTCCGCTTAGGGTATGTCAAGACGCCAGGCGGCGCCAATAGCAACAGTTTTTTTTTGTTAAAAAGCACTTTGGGTGGCCCGCTTCGCGGGAGCTCAAGATTTTAACTATCTTTTCGGGGGACACACCCGCTCACACCCACTCGCGCGACTCCGTCGCTCCGCTTAGGGTATGTCAAGTCGCCAGGCGGCGCCAATACCAACAGTTTTTTTTGTTAAAAAGCACTTTAGGTGGCCGAATCCGCCGAATTTCAGTTAGTTTCATAGTAAATTTGGTCACTCGAAATCATGAGAATCAACAAGTACCGACCTAAAAGCATACAAAAATTGATGGAAATTTTCTTGAAATAAAAATCCATCTCTTCACAAAATTTTTTTAGCTCTCAGAAGAACTTTTTCAAGAAAATGAGTTTTGCCATTTTGGCAAAACGAGGTAAAATCTTCGAAAAAAAAAAAATTTGTTTTTAATTTTTACAAAAAAAAAAAAATTGTTAGAGTCCACCCTCATAACAAAATTTTGGCCAAATTGTCCAAAATGTTTGGCCAAACACAAGTAAATCTCTTTAAGCCAAGAGGTCTTACCTCCACGGAGTTCTAACAAGTACTGAATAAGTCCCGAACCAACATCCCTTAAATACTTTCAGTTCTACAAAAATAAAATAAAATATAATACTTTTTTATAGTACTAAAAATGGTATTAAAAATCCCGACAAATATTTCTAAAAATAATTGTTGTCGGGATTTTTATTTTTATTTTTGTCGGGATTTTGTGAATCCGGATATCGTTAGGCACCCATTTGAATTCCATCAATTTTTGTATGCATTTAGGTCGGTACTCGTTGATTCTCATGATTTCAAGTGACCTAAAGACACATTTGTTTTCTGAATTTTTATTTCAAGAAAAACTGGATATCAATTTGATTTCCATCAATTTTTGTATGCTTTT